>BQNB010049383.1:3441-42061 GCA_026074375.1 Tanacetum coccineum
TGAGATACGAAATCACTCGGCGCCAGTTCAGTCGCGACCCCTTCCAGTGTGAGGTTGTCAGCCCCTAACTCGGGACCCTTGTTTCGAAGGGGTGGGGGTGGCGGCTCGGTGGTATTCGTCCCTGGCACCGTTTGGGGAGGGGTGGTGAAAGTAGCACGCTGTAGACCTTCCACGCTTGTGATTGTGGCGGTTGTCTAGGAGCGGTCCCATCGCTGTGAAGACCAGATCATGTGGCGCATTGGCGCTTCCAGAGGCCTGCTTAGAGATCTGTCTAGAGGCGTGGTCGCTCTGCTTCTTCGCCTGCGGAGTCCGATGGGTAGGGTTTCCTTGCTTTGTCATTCTAGATTTTGGCAGTGTTCTTAGTGTTGGGTCCCACGGATGGCGCCAATCTGTTGATACAAAAGTTGGACGATCCTTGATGAGGTCCGAATTAGGTGTAATACGGATCTGTTAGGCTCCGGTTCCTGTATCAATTAAGTCTTGATGTATGAGACCTGCGCACTAAGAAAACAAAACACCGTTAGGCTTACCGTGGGATTGTCTCCCACGATTATCCTCCGGCGTGAGAGTAAGTAATCGGTTTAGGCTTTAGTAGAAGGTTAGGGTTATGAGAGCATACCTTAGATGAGAGCCGAGGTGCTCTTTATATACTCACCAAACCCTAATGGGCTTTGTCCCATTAATTAGGTTAGTATCCGAGAGGCCCCACCGTTATTTAGTAACTGGTGGGCCCACCTCATAATTACGACTCGTTCTTAACGGGTGTTCTAGATGCCTGCGCACGTGTGCGCTAGTTGGGCCTCAAGGGCCTAAATCCTCGTCATGATAGCCCATATGTCATGGGCTTCCCCATAGGCAGTACCTTTTGGGCCTTGGGAGCCCGTATTGGTGTCGCTATGGCCCATTCATGATGGGCCTGGGTATAAGTAGTATTCGTGGGTCGGGTTCATGACCCGAGGTTGGACTATACGTCATCATTAAGACTTCACTAAGTCTTTACATACTCACAAGATATATATACCCTTGGATTGACACACAATCCAAATCACACCAATATACAATTTACACACTTGGATCTACACACAATCCAATTTACACAACAACACTAAATATATGTAATGAAGATTTGTGATCTTTAGGAGGAAGAGAGAGAGACCACTTGATAAAAATTCGTATATAGAAGAATACGATTGTTCTTCTCTTGCACTTGATTAGAAGAATAAGAAGAAGGGAGAAAGAAAGAACTAATCACTTGAAACAAGATTAAGGTATGTTAGTGATCAAGATATGTGTTTTAGAAAGAAATAAAGAAGAGAGAAAAATAGATCTGAGAAGATTCGTGGAAAGATGTTTTGTTTTTCAGATGGGGTGGCCCAGTATTTATAGGGGACAAAAAAATGACCGTTGCTAGTGACAGTCCCGACGGTCCCTTATATATAAGGGGGCCGCCAGGCCTAAAAGGGGGCCGCCACTAGACTCCGCTCTTTTTTTTGTCCTTTTGTGGTTGTAGGGTTGTATCTGTTATAAACCTTCAATTTTGGGGGGTAATATTTGAATTTCAAATTTTATGTTTTTTTTAAAAATTTCTTTGAATGATTAATATGGTGTTTTTATATTTTTATAAAAAACTACTTTTGTAAGAATCCGCATTTAGTTTTTTGTTTCTAGTTTTTTTTGACTGCTTTAATATTAGGCTAGTAAATAATGATTCATATATATCCAATAATTCTTAATGCTACCTAATAATTTTCTTGTTAAAATGTAAGTTTAAGGTTAATTTTTCTTGATCACTAATCATGTTTAATGATTTGTTTATCCATACCTTAAGTGATTAATCTTAGAAATAGAATTTTATGATTAGTAATTTATAAACGTTTAATTTTATCGTAAACGTTTTCACATTTTGTTATTATCAAAACATTGAGAGGTCGAAAAATATAAATAACGTTTTTAGACATTATTTGTATTAACATTTGGTATTTTTGAAATTTTCTGATTTTATATTTTGTTTTTCTAGATTTTATATTTTTCTATTTTCTTTTTGTTGATTTTATATATTTGTATTTTCGTTTTCAAAAATATTTATAAATCAAATTAAAGAGAGAAATAAAATTAGTTACAAATTAATGTTTGATAGATCAAGTAGATTTGTTTGCCAGAACCTCCAGTTCTTTTGGAGTTAAACATCTCATACCGAGTCGTCTGACGAGATACTTAAACCTATCTTCTGATAGAGCTTTAGTAAACTGGTAAGTAACTGGATTTTCAGTTTTCGACCAAAGAATATTCAACATTACCTTTTCTACATGTTACTATTATGAACGTGATATCTGACATCGATTGTTCTGGGTACGGAATGCTTACTGGACTAGATTTGCAAGTGATTGATGGCTATGGCTGCCTTTGAGTCACAATACATAGGTATTTTATCAAAGTGGAAGCCATAATCTGTGAGCTGAGTTCTCAACCATAGAACTTGAGCACAACACGCAGATAAAGACACATACTCGGCTTCTGCTGAAGATATGGAAGTGTAGTCCTGCTTTTTGGACGACCAGCTGACTAACTTATCACCTCCTAGAAATTGTGTGCCACCAGATGTACTTTTACGTGAATCAAGACAGCCCGCATGATCCGAATTTAAAAAAGCAGTTAGTTCGAAACAGGTGTCCTTTAGATACCAAAGTCCCATGTTAATGGTATCTTTAAGGTACCGAAAGATCCGCTTAACCGTAGTGAGATGTTTCTCAGTCCGGTTCGTCGCTTTATTAGCCGAGCACAATAACTGTTTCATGTACAATATTGGTCCTACTTGCTGTTAGGTACTTGAGTGCTTCCGAACATAACTTTCAATATTTCGTTTGCGTTGACAGAGTACACTCAGGTCAGCGCATCTAGGTGTTTTGTAGCCATTGGAGTACCAATGCTATCACATGAGGTCATACCATACTTTTTAAGTATCTCTTGAGCATACTTAGCTTGGTTTATAAAGATACCACGAGGGGATTGGTGGATCTGAATTCCTAAAAAGAATTTCAGCTCCCCCATCATAGACATTTCAAACTTGCTGTGCATTAGTTTTTCAAATCGTTTTGAAAGTTTGGTTGTTCGTGAAACAAAAAATGATATCATTCACGTAAATTTGCACAAGCAATATGTGTTTCCCATGTTTAGTTATGAAAAGAGTTGGATCAATAGAACCTTTTGAGAATCCTTTAGATACCAGGAAGTTGGAGAGTTCATCGTACCACGCTCTTGGAGCTTGTTTGAGTCCATATAATGCCTTTTTGAGATGGTAGACTTGGTCAGGATGATGTGGGTCTATGAATCCCTCTGGCTGGTTTACGTACACTTCTTCCTTCAGAGGACCGTAAGGAAATGTTGTCTTGACATCCATCTGGTATACTGGAAATGATTTGTATGCAGCATACGTAACGAATAACCGGACATCTTCCAACCGAGCAACTGGTGCAAATGACCATTCGAAATCAATTCCTTCCTTTTGAGCATCATCTTTAGCTACAAGACGAGTTTTGTTGCGAATTACAGTATTTTCCTCATCACGTTTGTTTTTCCAGATCCACTTCATATTATTAATGACATTTTTGCAGAGTGGTCTGTTAAACTAATTCCCATACATCTAATCGATCAAACTGGTGAAGTTCTTCCTGCATCGCTTTTCTCCGTGCAGAATTGCATGATTCTTTGATGTTCTTTGGTTTGGTTTGACTCGACTCATGGTGAGTGCGAACATACACATCTCGCCATCTGTTTCTAGCTGATGTCTTGTTCTACTTGATTGAGAAGGATTTCCAATGACTTGTTCTAACGGATGATCTTTTGTCCAACGATGTTCAGAAGGGTGTCGTTGATAAAATGTATGCATGTTTGACGAATCAACATAACGAGACGATGTCTCCCCTTATTCTTGTACCGGTGTACAAAAGATGTTAATAAATTCATCGTCTTTAACTTGTGCATTTTCTTTATTGATTTCTGCTTGATTAATGTTCTCAGTAGCAGTGACAGTTGGTGCTTGACTTGTAGTTTCAGGTGTTGTTTGAATGTTCAATGGAGGTGTATCTGCAGCAATGGTTGTTGAAGTAGATGGAGTTATGTGTTGTTGTTGACGTTGATTAAGTGCATCAGCAGTAGTTACAGTGGAAGACTTTGACACAACTTGAGTAGTTCCATTGAGTAATTCATCGAACATCGGGCTAAATAGCAAATCCAGCTCATTTGACGTTGTTACTGTCTCAGCTGCCTGAGGAACAATTTCTTGACTTTGGGGACCGGGACTTAAACTGTCATGTTCAAGTGTCATTGTCGGACATTGTGGAACGGGGTCAGAACTGACGTGATCTGACGCCATTCAAGGCAATTCGTCAAAGTTAACATGAATGGTTTCTACTATTATTCTTGTTCTCTTGTTAAATACCCTGTAGGCTCTTGACTGAGTAGAATACCCTACAAAAATACATGCTTACTTTTTCCTTATCTTATCAAATTTACATCTTTGTACGATGTAACAAAGAGAGCCAATATTGTGAAGAACTTATAATGAGGTTTCAGGAATTGATGATGTGGTAAGGTGTTTTCTCATGTCGAGGAATTACAAGTGAACGGTTCTGAGTAAAACATGTTGTTGCAATTCAGCTTTTAGCCAGAAGAACAAAGGATCTTTTAGTGCGATTATGCATTGTTTCGAGCAGCCTCAACAGGTACGGTTCCGTGTTTGACAATGCCTTTTTGTTCACGGTGTCTTCGAGCAGTTGAAGTTTAGTTCATGAAGATTTGTATTCTAGAAATTCCGTGCCTTTGTCAGTTCGAAACTGTTATAACTTGAGCTGAAATCCTCTTGAACAAGTGTGACGGAATGCAATGATAACTTCAGGTGTTTATCTTTGGACTCAAGAAGTGGGGTCCAAGTTATTTCTGGAGTAGTCATCAATAATTACAAGAACATATTTCTTTCCATTAATGCTTTCTACCTGCATGACCTGCATGGGACCACATAAGTCCATGTGTAGAAGTTGTAACCGTCTTTTTGAGCTTGGGGTAGTCTTTGTGTAAAAAGACTTTCGTTTGGTTTTCCCCAACTCACAAGAAGAACAAAGATGATCTTTGACGAATTTTAACTTTGGAGACATCCAATATTATTCTTTGAAAGCAAGTTGATTGGTGTCAAAGTTTAGATGAGAAAGACGACGAAATCCCATAACCAAGCTTGAACGATGTCACTCTTAGCCATTAAGCAAATTAAGATAGGGATGTGGATGTGTTTGAAGAAGTGATGGAATTCAAATATGTACACGAGAACCTGTGAGAAGATCATTTTCCTTCAAATCACGGATATAACATGTAGACTTCCTAAAAGCAACTTCCAAATCCGCATCACGTAATTGACCAACAGAGAATAAATTGTGATTCAGACTTCGACGTAATAAACCCTTTTGATAGTGACTTTTCCTTGAACCAGATCTTCATAACCAAGAATCGGTGCAATTTGATCATTCCTAAACTTCACCGTACCCAGAAATTTCTCCTCAAAATTAGTTAGAAGCTTGAGATTTCCCGTCATGTGCTTTGAGCACCCAGAGTCGATGATGAATAGGATTATTTCTACGAGCTTATGCAATGGCTCAACATCAAAGATTGGTCTAGAATTGTCAACTGGATCTGGAGTCACCTCTTGAATCTGTGCCATGTACATGTAATGTGCTTCTAATTCCTGATTGTCAGAATCATCATCAGTGTCATCCTTCCAATCAGCTTTGGCTTGAATTCACTATGTAAAAAAATAAAAAAGCAGGTTCCTCTTGCTTAACTAATAACATCTTTTCCTTGTTCGATTAAACTGCATCCTTTACTAGTTTGGTTTCTGACGATTCCGTAATACCTGCCTATATTCCTTGCAAGTTATAACACTGAATTCCCTGACTTTTGCAACACCTGTAGTACCTACATTTTCCCTAAGCCCCATCACATTAACTACCCTTAGACTTATTCTTACCCAGTGCCTATGTTAATCCTTTTGAGTTATTTATCCTGATTTGCTCTACTGGTGTTTGATGAAGTTCTGAGGTGGTTGTTGGTAGGTTTGTAGATTTTCTTGAATGATAGAGAAATTAAAGCCATGAGTTTATCAATCTCCTCATCCTTTGACATTTTTTCATCGTCAGCAACCATAGTAGGTTCTTGTTCATAGGTGGGTGTAGAAGATTTGACAATTGCTTTTCCTCTGTTTCTGATAGCAGCTTGTTGTGATTTAGTTGAGGAATTATGAGTGTAGTGAGTAGGATGGTGTTGAGGATGGTAAACTAGTTGTTGTTGAGTAACAAGTGCAAGTGGATTAGCAGTATCTGCTTGTCTTTCAGCTCTTATCTCGTTGACTTCATTCTGGTGTTGCTTCAGGATGTCATAAAGTTTGTGATAGGAGGACAGTCTTTAGCTTAGACTATGCTTAACATGTGTCACTAAACCTTTTCCATTCTGGTTGTAGTTGAAGTAAGAACTGAACATTCACTTGATGATTGGTAACTTCACACTGATTTCTGGACAAGCTAATTCATCATCTTATAGAACCGTGAGTAATACGATTCAAGTGATTACCATTCCGTGATGTGAAATTTACAAACTCCCAATACAAATTGGTTTCAAGATCTTGAACATTGATTGATTCACCTTGTTTCAACCTTTCAATGGCTTTCCACATTTCACATGCATTAGGACAAGCATCAACTGTGGAGTAGATATCGTTATCTATCCCTGTGAGAATGATCTGAACGGCTTCAGCTTCAGCATTCGGTTGATCGCGTATGTCTTGTAAAACATTCTTATAGTTCTCCATATACCTTTCTGTAGTTGTTTTAGAAATACCTTCAGCAACTGGAACTGTCTTCTCAGTCCATTGATACGTATATGGTGGATGTTGGAGACAATAGTGGATGAGTTCATTGTTAGGTTTGGTGTCAATGAATATAACAACCCATAATTTTCATCAAATGCAAAATCAACCTATTTTACTATGATCACAATTATACGGGGAAATTTTTAGCTTTATTACATTACTTGCATTGCCAATATCTCAATATGCAATGTAACTTGCAAAACTAAAGTAGACGAGCTCACGCAACCTACCTATGCCATCCTATCTTCATATATGTCAAGCAAACATCATAACATGTTAAGTCAATATCCTAATATCATTATTACAAAGTACATTACTCCTATAATGTACCATTCGCAACATTATTAATAAAAAGGGCTTTAAAACGTTATCGTATATACCTCTAAAAACCCTTAATTTCATAAATGGTTAATATTTAAGCATTATGTACAGTTAATATTACATCTCATTTGGAAAATATAAAACTCCCTCCAAGTTCAAGTGAAGCTTACAAAGCACTTTGTACAATCATAAGCATGATCTCCAAATAATAACGTTTTACCTCCCGGTTTCCTAAGTAATCTTGTACAATCTATCAAGTACAAGTTACAAGCAAGTCATGCATTACATTTTCAATCCATAATCATTCTCATTTCATAAAATTACAAGAAATCCAAGTTAGAAACCCTAACCCGAGCAAAATACTAAACCATGACCCGTTTCTCGATATTTATCCATTTTAAACCTCAACCAACACTCAAATACGTTGTAATAACTTATTTTACAACCATGTCAATCCTATTTCATCATCATCTCATCATTTCATTTCATTTATACGTAAAATGAATCCGAGAAACCCTAAACATACCAAAATGGATCATTTGACCCGTTTACTCGTTTTTGACCATTTTAACCTCCAACAATTAATCAAGTGCCATTGTAAACTCATAAAATGAGTTTAAAATCCATAATCTATCATTTTACTAGCAATGTACAAGAATTATAAGCTAGAAAACCCTAATGAAACCCTAATGTGCCCAACAAAATGACCACGTCCTTGTTACTCATTTTCAAACCCATTTTAACCCAGACACTTATCAAACCTTGATTATAATCCTTTAATTCAACCCTTAAGATCAGTAATCTATCATCTTGGATCAAGTACACATGAATTATAAGCTTGAAAACATGAGAAAACCCTAATCGAACCAAAACAGACCCGTAACCCATTTACCACCAATTTTGACCCTTTAAGCACCTAACCATGTGACCAAGCTCCTCTATGACAAGCACCTCACATTCCATAGCAGCTTACAAGCACCTCTCTTCACCCCCTTGGCCTCCAAGCTTGATAAAACCTCCTATTTTGTCCAATGGCAGCCGCGGCAAGCATGTGTCTTCATGACCATGCTCTAGCTTATTTCTAGCTCATACAAATCATCTCTTAGCTTAAACACATCACCCTCTAGCTTACACATGTGTCCTGGATCAGATTTAACTAGAACCCTTGGTCCTTAAGGTTGTTCGTGTATAAAATAGGACCAAACACCCCTATTGCAAAGCTCCCCACATCTCGTCTTTCTATAACCAATGAGCAAACTTTCTCGGCTCCATATGATCTAGGATCATTAATAAAATCATTCAATAAATCCTACGAAGATTTGAAGCCCCCAGGGAACCAAGATACAAGGCGTAAAACGTTGTGGAAATACTATCCGAAACCGACATTTCCACCATTTTTGCCTACTGAAGACCTCAACCTAGGTTTCTAGATGTTATACTTCTGCTTCTTAACACTCTTCTTATGTTCTTTGATCCTAAATTAAACTCTTGTTAATGTTTCATATAGTTTTGTCATTGGCTCATTTTTCCTTTTTGATCCAAAACCGTTACACCCGAAACCCTAATTTTTATGTTTGTCTTAAAACACTTAATGATTTATAATGTTTTAAATGTTGTTATAATCTATCCTAACAATGCTTAAATAATGTAAAATAACCACTTATTAATTATTGGAAGGAATTTGATCTTAAAACCCGGCGTTTACGTTTTGAAACCCCTAATTTGACCCGTTTTGCTTCCTAGCTTAAACGAATTGTTATTTTAAAATTTTTTCATTATGTTAACCGTCATTCTTTAGTTTATATTAATAAGCTATACCTGCAAATGTACATTTTAGAACTTAAAATTAGCGTGCATGGCATTTTCGGACTTGTTTTGTAAATATTTAATCCATGCAAAGGGTATATATCGATAACTTTTGAAACTTATAAAAACTAAAGGGGTCTGATATGTCATTTTATCAAAGTTATAACTTTAGGGGTCATATTATCTCCACTTTCCAAAAGTATAATGTTACTTTATTTATCTTCTTAAACTTGAAGACACAACGCGTTAAAGTGCAAACTCCGGAGGGTATAATTTGCCATATTTCATTCTTAAGGGTCTAAAATGTAACATTTAAAAAGTATAAAATCATGTTCAAAACATTACCAGACATAACTTCAATTAACGCTTGACGTGCTTAACATTTCCAGATATTGAATTAAACGCTTAACCGATTATGTTTAACGTTATATCATTCTATCATCAATTGCCTTTATAAATCAGGTTTCCCGGATCTCTATTGTACACACATTCTAGGGAGCTTAATATTAAGGGGTTTCATTTGGTATTAAGTTTGAATGGTTGTTGGGTTTACGATTTAAAGTGAGCTGGCTCCTCAAACGTTTACTGAATGACTTCTGAATTATGATGGCCTGAACGGTGATACAATAATTCCAAACTCTTCAATCAAACTCATAACTCTCTGAACCAAAGTTCTAAAGTACAATCTTCCTAAGACTTGACATATTTACTCAGGTTGCGTGACGTGGCTGTTTACTATCATTTTGCTATATCAACCTTTCCCGTTAATATTGTGATAAGGTCGTCCGCTTTCATTTTGGAATATTTAATTGGGCATCATACCTTTCAGTGAAAGTTTCATAACCTCCCCATCGCTTTTACGTATTTAAATGCTTTTTAAACCCGCGAGGGGGATACATGCTCAATTGTTTTTTTATATACGCAAGTACTTAAAACCGATGTTGTGAGATTCATAACCTCGCCTTTACTTATTTACATATTTTATAAACCCGCGAGGGGGATACATGCTTGTTTACAAACTCTTTTATATACTTGTTTATCTTATAACAATGTGATTGCTTTTCAATGACTTAGTGAAGTTCATAACCTTGCTTTTACTTATTTACATGCTTTATAAACCCGCGAGGGGGATACATGCTCAATTGTTTTTTTATATACATAAGTACTTAAAAACGATATTGTGAGATTCATAACCTCGCCTTTACTTATTTACATATTTTATAAACCCGCAAGGGGGATACATTCTTATTTACAAACTCTTTTATATACTCGTTTATCTTATAACAATGTGATTGCTTTTCAATGACTTAGTGAAGTTCATAACCTCGCCTTTACTTATTTACATGTTTTATAAACCCGCGAGGAGGATACATGCTTGTTACAAACTCTTTTATATACTCATAACAATGTGATTACTTTTCAAAGACTTAATGAGTTCATAACCTCACATACTTTATAAACCCATGATACCTGCTGTAAACCATAAATGCAAGTGTTTTCTAAACTATATGCTATCCTGATATATTATTGCCTACGTACATATCTATTTGGGTAGTATCCCCCAATATCTCTTTAATATCTATTTGGGTAATATTTCCCAATATCTCCTTAATATCTATTTGGGTAATATCTCCCAATATCTCTTTAATATCTATTTGGGCAATATCTCCTTAATATCTATTTGGGTAATGTATCCCAATATCTTTTTAATTCTTCTTTTGGGTTAATATCCCCATTATATCATTAAATGATCTCTTTATATGATTTATAAGTTTAAGGTAAATAATATGTTCTCCACGTTAATTCCTGTTCTCCAAGATTGTAAAATGTTCTCCATGTATTAATTATCCCTGCAATACCAATATTTCCATTATGATAACTCGTAATTCAACTATTACATATCAACCTATGAATTTCACTCAACCTTTGTGTTGACCCTTTTTATGCATGTTTATCCCAGGTAATTGAGCAACTTATGGCATGGAGTGGCATGGACTTGAAGATGGCTAAAACTTGTTATCATTCACATTGTATGTAACTAGATTTTGGGACCTGCCTTTGTAAAACTCTGATTTTAAATGAATGATAACGTATCTTTTGAAAAACGTCTCTTTTGAGTCATTTTCTATGATTATGACTGTTGTACTATGAAGTAATACCCCAGATTAGCTTCCGCTGCTATATGTAAAAATGGGGGTGTTACAGTTTGGTATCAGCGCCATGGTTATAGAGAACAAGGTCAAAACCTTAACTATAACTACATTTCTTTTTCTAGCCATCAAGGTCCTCTGTGCCACTACTTTCCTTGAATTGCGAAGATGCCACTACTTTTCCGAATAGTAATACACTAACTTCTATTAATATTATATAAATAACTTATGTTATTTTTGTTACAGTCATGTCTTCATCCCCTCATTCTACTATCGTCCCAGCTAATTCTGATACTGAGGATGCTTTTTCCTCCATGAACATTCTGAACTATTTCCCAGCCTCACCAGAAACATTTCTCCTAACTTTTCAGACGATTTCACTAAGTATCTTTTGGACATACTATTTTTCCCACCTTTACATGATGATCAGTATGTACAAACATATGATGCCATTCAACCACCCAAAGATATTATTGCTCTACCAGCTATTGTACCTCCACCAATGTTTGATTCTCGAGATTTCTATCCTCCTAAGAATATTTCATCACCTAAAGACACTAAGACTCCTATTGAATCAACCACTCAAGTATCTCTATCTTCATCAATGGAATCTTTATCACCAATTAGGTCAACTACATCACCACCAGACTATCTCTTTGATGAGTTTATCTTCGCAGAGTTAGATAATTTGTTATGGATCATATCACGGCCACTACGAAGTGAACCAATCCTTGAGGAACCTGAGGAGTCAGAAACATGTTATAATAATCATTAAATCATTAAAGAGTCTTCTAAACAAGATCCAAGAACTCAAGGGAAAACCACCATATTAGATCTATGTCGTTCCACTAGATGTATGAATAAATACACTTGTCAAATTTTACTATGTAAATTATATAGACAAGTTATTTATACAAGTAGTAATTCCGTTATATCTCATTATCTATTCTATATTTTGTAGTATGATCTTTCTCCAAGATTACTATAATTCTCTTACCATCTAAAACCTTTGTATCTAGAAATACTAAGATTCCTATTGAAACACTTATTCCATTATTTCCGTATCTATCTCCCGAAGTCTTAAATTCAAAAATTTTCTTCAATATCAAAGAATGATCATAAGGTCTTCTTTATTTTATACCTTAAAACTATGATATAACTATATATTTGATGGATTCTCATTTTGTGTATGTATTATGTTGACTGAATGCTCAAAAGGTCTTCAACATCTGCAACACCAGCTTATTATCAGGAGCTATCTGGTGCACTGTGATTGTGGTATTGCTGCAGCCCTGGAAGCACAAGCTGCTGCCATGGTAAATTCCGACAATCCCAATAGAAACACTAGACCTAGAGAAATTCCTGTAGCAAAAAGAGGAAACTATAAAGAATTCATAAACTGTCAACCTTTCTACTTCAATGGTACGGAAGGAGTTGTTGACCTCATCCGCTGGTTTGAACATACTGAATCGGTGTTTTCTCGTAGCAAGTGTGCCGAGAAAGACAGAGTGACATTTGCTACTGGTACTCTAACTAATGATGCCTTGTCTTGGTGGAATGCATACGCCCAACCTATCGGAATAGAACAAGCCAATAGGATCACCTGGACCGAATTAAAAAGACTCTTAACCAATAAGTATTGCCCTCAAACTGAAGTCAAGAAAATGGAAGACGAATTTTACAACTTGGTTGTAAAAGGAAATGATCTCAAGACTTACGTTAGAAGATTTCAGGAATTAGCAGTCTTATGTCCAAACATGGTGTCAAATTCTGAGAAACTTATGGAACCTTTCATCGGAGGATTTCCCCAAAGCATTGAAGGAAACATTACTGCTTCAAAACCTTATACTCTGGAGGAAGCCACCAACATAGCTCACAGACTAATGGATCAAATAATAAAGCTTGATTTTGTGCAAGAAACCAATGATCATAAACGAAAGTTTGAAGACAGAAGAAACACCATCGACAACAACAACTACCCTAAATATTGCAACAACAATAACCACTCCAACAATCGCAACAACGACAACTATCAAAATAACCACAATAATCACAACCGTAACAATGATTACCACCACCAGCAGAATAGAAGACAAGAAACTGTTAGGATTATCCTGCCAAAGATTTACCATGGAATACCTTCTCTTTGTTGTACACGATTGCCCATGCTATCTCACAGGAGTTTGCATGTCAGAGTCGGACTTGCAACAAAGTAGGTCATTTGACTAGAAACTGCAGAAGATTAACCGTTGAAAACAACTCTTGAGGATACTCAGGTTCGCCACTAGTTACATATGAAGGATCATCTGAAACTCACTTCATAAACCCCAACACCAAGCTACAATCCTTGTCATTCATTATCTTATCTAGAATCCTACCCCAAGACACGTGACATAAGTTTCTACACTTCTTAGGTTTCGGTGATGTAAGATATGTAAATTATCTATGAAACAATAAAGGGATTATTTCATTTCATCTTGTTATTTGGTAATATCAAAACTCGACGTCATTTATCAATTCCATTATGTTCAACTTTGAATACTCCCCTCATACCTTTGAAACACTTATTATCATTGAAATACGATGAAAATGGGCATCATTGCAACTAATATTTCGTTATTCTTCTCATTATCTTTTTTATGATTTTTTGAAATTCATATCATCTTCTTCTACACATTACCATTCGTATCATGTTTTATGCTTAGTAAGGTCGATTTATGATTCATTCTTATTGAAAATATGAATTACGCGCTTCTTCATTTGGAATAATCAAATTTTAAATCTTTTGAACTATGAATTTTAATTCTTAGTTACAAGGAGTTGGTCGCTTCTTTTGTAGTGGATAAATTATAATATAAGTATAGGCTTAAAGTATATAGCATTACGTACAAACAAGATTCTTTCAATCCGTTTGTACAAAATAATTCCTTTTCTTCCACTTGCCATTATCATTATTACCTTCTTCTCTGTTCTTTGTATTCTCACCTGATAGCACTCTCTTACAATTCATAATCATTCCTTGTCATTTCTTCTGGTCATTTAAATAATCTGGGACGAGATTTCTTTAAGGGGTAGAGACTATAAACAACCCATTATTTCATCAAATTCAAAATCCAACCTTATTATTACTTTGATCTCACAATTATTACGAGAAATTTTCTTCTTTATACATTTCTTGCATTGCCTATATCTTAATATGCAATGTAATCTTGCATAACTAAAGGGTTTAAGACGAGCTAGTCAATCCTACACTTTGTCATCCTATCTTCATATATGTAATGCAAACATTCTTAACATGTCAACTCAATTCCTAATATCATTTGTACAAAGTACATTACTCATAGTATTGTACATTCGCACTGTTATATTCAAATACGGTTTAATACCTTTATCTGGTATACCTCTAAACCCTATTCTAGGGTTTAATATCTTTACATATGTACTAGTAATATTACATTTCATTTTGAAATATTAAAATCCCTCCATAGTCAAGTGTTAAGTCTTTCAAGCACAATTGTACATAATCTAAAAGCATGATCTCTAAAATAGCCGTTTTACCTCGGTTTTCCTAAGTAATCTTGTACAATCTATCAAGTACAAGTTACAAGCAAGGTATGCATTTACTTTTTCAATCCTATCATTCTCATTTCATTAAAATTAAAGAAATCCAGTTAGAAACCCTTACCGAGCAAAATACATAAACCATGACCCGTTTCTTGATATTTATCCATTTCAAACCTCAACCAACACTCAAATACGTTGTAATAACTTATTTTACAACCATGTCAATCTTATTTTATCATCGTCTCATCATTTCATTTCATTTATACGTAAAATGAATCCGAGAAACCCTAAAAACATTACCAAAATGGACATTTGACCGTTTTACTCGTTTTGACATTTTACCCTCAAACATCTATCATAGTGCCATTGTAAACTCATAAAAATAAGTTTTTACATTCCATCTATCTATCATTTTTCTTAGCAATGTACATGAATTATAAGCTAGAAAAACCATAATGAACCCTAACATGACCCTAAAATGACCCGCGCCTTGTTTACTCATTTTCATCCCATTTTAACCCAAACATTATACAAACTTGATTTTAATCCTTAATAAAAACATTATGATCAGGAACTATCATCTTGTGAATTCAAGTAACACGATTTATAAGCTTGAACACTGAGAAAACCCTATCGAACAAAAAGGACCGGCAAATCCCATTTACACCAATTTTGACCCATTAAGCACCCAACCATGTGACCAAGCTCCTCTATGACAAGCACCTCACATTCCATATCAGCTTACAAGCACCTCTCTTCACCCCCTTGGCCTCCAAGCTTGATAAAACCTCCTATTTTGTCCAATGGCAGCCGCCGACAGCATGGTCTTCATTACCTTGCTCTAGCTTATTCTACGCTTCATACAAATCATCTCTTAGCTTAAACACATCACCCTCTAGCTTACACATGTGTCCTAGATCAGATTTAACTAGAACCCTTGGTCCCTAAGGTTGTTCGTGTATAAATAGGACCCAACACCCCTCATTTCAAATCATCCCCCATCTCTTCTTTCTATAACCAATTGAGCAAACATTCTCTGCTCCATATGATTCTAGGATTATCTAAGAACATCATTCAAGCAAAGATTTGAAGATTTTTGAAGCCCTTCGGGAAAACAAGATACAGGCGTACGAGTGGAAATAATACCCGAACGGACCAAATTTCCACCATTTTTGCTTCTCTTGAAGCTCAAACCCAGGTTATGGATGTTCTACTTCTACTTATATACTCTTATAATGTTCATATGATCCTAAATATACTCTTTTTAAAGTTTCATTAGTTATTCATTCCTCATTTTCCATTTGATTCCAAAACCGTACACCCAACCCTAATTTTATATTTTTTCTTAAAACTAATTGTTATAATGCATAAATGTTGTTATAATCTATCATAACATGCTTATTTTAATGTAGTAAATAATTACTCTATAATTATTGAATGGAATTTGAACTTAAAAGCGCGCGTAGTTTACGTTTTGAACCCTAATGTGAACGTTTTGCTTCTAGCTTAAAGTATCGTTATTTTAAACTTTAGGTATGTTTTAAATGTATCACCCACAAATTGGGTCGCAGCGGAATAAGGGCGAGGTTTTTATGTCGTCGTTACTTCATAGGATCAATTAACACAAGAGGTATATGATAACGACCAAAAGTCGTTTAAAAACGAATACATTGGATTGAACGAACTAGTATTTGTTTACTTAAGCCGAAGCTTCACTGGTCTCTTGTTCAAAAATACAAAGATTTCTAGCACATACAGTTAACAAATGTAATGCGACAAAATCTTTAATGCATGATATCCAAATCAAAACCACCAATGTATCCCTTGTACCATGTGCTTACTGATCCCCTAAAAAACATTGCTTTAAAACATCAACAATAATGTTGGTGAATTCATAGGTTTGATAAATCATATATTATAGGACCACAAAGATTTCCTAAGTGTATGTTATGCAAACAGATGCAGACATCTTATATATTTAATTACGTGACCTAAGCTCATGACATTGAAGCTCGACATAAATGAATACCATATAAATGGCCTACATTGCCGTGTTGATTGTTATAACCGCAACACTCCTATGTTTCGACTTGGTGATAGTTCATTTTCCATGTGATAGCTAATCACTCCGAAACGGTGGTTGTCAAACCTAATAGATCTCATATCATAACATTTGCCTCACTAGATATTAGTAATTGGTCAGTCATGATAATTGGGCTCGGACTAGAGTAACGTTCTTAGGCAAATCTTAATCATAATATAAAAATTAACCACTTGTGTCCAGTTGTAAAACATTGCATGTTTCTCACCCCAAAAACTTTGTAAAACAAAAGCATGTAAAAAGTGGGCTTATGAACTCACCTTTAGTGAGCGAATAACAAGAATATCACAGATATGGCCACACAAATCGTCAGTTGAACCTATTTAAATTAAGGGTCAGTATAAGTACTAATCACATTGGGTTTTATTACTACATTGCATAATTCTATATAGCTAATCACTATATAGCTCAATCACCATCTAATTGTTTTGGTAAAATTGTGTTTAATAAGTTAAAACATTTATAATTACCGTTTTAGTAAAACTTACGTAACTTTCGCATTTCAAGTCTGTTTGTGGTGTTTCTTGCGCTCACGTTTTCGTATTAAGTCGAGTTATTAAAATTTGACCTTTTCAAATTTTTAGACCTACTGGCGAACAGTAACTTTTACTGTTCACATTAGACATGAGTTTTTCTTAAATTGTTTTTGTTGTCTTAAAACCCGTAAACGTCGTATTTTATTCGTTATAGCTCCGTTTTTAACGACTCTTTCGAGCACATTCTCATTATTGAAAGTTCTATCATTTTGTGAGGTTTAAAAAAATAAAACTTTCTGTCATGAATAGTAAATTTTATAAAAATTGTTTTATAAAAGTTTTAATTGTCGTAAACTCGCGTAATTCATAATTTCTTCGTTATTAATTGAAAAATTACGATTCTTATCATTTTGGAATCCTAAAAATATGTATAATTTGTTAAAAATATCAAACTTGCTGTTTGAATAATTTTTATAAAAAGTTTTTATAAAAATTCTTTTACGACTCCGTTAATTAACATATAACTTGTTTTTACCGTATCTTTTCCGTTATTAATCCGTTTTTCAAGTCCTTTATATATCCAGGATCATCATGAGACGTATTATGTTTATAAAATATAATATCCACTATTTAAAATTCGAATTATAAACAGCCCCTATAGGATCCATACTTATACTTTTATATACAGCTAGTTTTAAGTACTTTCACTTTTGTAACTTACCACAAGTCTTACATGCCATACGTATTATATGTGATACATATAATATTGTCCATAACTTCATTCTTTGTCCAAATGTACTAGGTGCTAAGATTAACAAGTCCATAATAACACTAAAAAAAGACATAACTTCATTAAGAAACCCTAATTTACTAGTTTATACATAAACATTTTTATACATAAACCAAGTGTGTACAAGTCTTACAACCACTTTGTAAACTCAATATGACATCCATAAATCATGTGTACAAGTTCATAAATCATGTTTTCAAGAAAATCCACTTTTTACAAGTTAAACATATCCTAAATGGTGATTTCACTACATAGCACATCATATACATAAAAACTCATAAAATGAAAGTATAAAGGTTTATAGAAGACCTTATGATGAATGATGTTGATAATGAATAAGAGCTAAACCCTTGTTTAGTCTTAAAATCAAAGCTTGCACAATGTGAACCCTAGTTTTCCAAGTGAAAACCCTAGCTTCCCTTTTTTTGATTAAAGCTTGAATATGGTTAACCAATGCTTGGAACCATCTTAGAATACCTTAGATATTATGTGTATAAGTGTGTATAGGTTGTAGAAAAATTAGTATGGATTTATTTGGAAGGGGTTTTTGTGTCGTGGCCTAAAGAGAGCCAAAAGGGAGTGTTTGATCTTTTTCTCTAAGTGTTTTGCATGTATGTATGATATCTAAGGGTATACTTGCATTATATATAAGTTAGGAAGGTCAAAAAGTTTTCAATAGTTGCTCAAGAACAAGATGAGGGTTTTTAGGGAAATAGTTGGTCAAGGAAACATGGTATGGCTATGTTTAATGAGTTAGTAGATGTACACAGACCTAGTTGTCAAAAATTTTGATATATCTTTGTGTCGTTTGCTATAAATCCGGCCTTATGATGATATAGGTGATATATTATTGTAATTTTTATGTATTGGGTATAAATGTGGGTATTTGTTGAAGCGTTGAAAAGTTTTGGTGGTTCCGGGTATGCCTAAACGCAATTTATCTCGAAATGTAGTCAATTTACGCAACCAATAAAAATACAATAAACAAAGACCATAATTATTCTTAAAATAATTATTTAATACTTGCTTGATAGAAATGTTTAATTGTTTGATGCCCGTTTACATTGAACGCAAATTTTTGGCGTACGCGATTTAAGTTAACATTTACGATTTAATGCAAACGCGTACAAATACAAAAGATACATTATGAATTTATTGACGACGTCAATGACCCTAAAACACGGGGTGTTATACTTCGTAAAGAGGCTTCTCTGCGTCTAATAATAGTTCTTGAAACTTGACAAGGTCATCCACATCAAAATTATCTTTTGTAGCATTAACCATTTCTAATGTTGTTGGGCCGTTTGTTGGAATATAAGCAAAATCCATGTCATCAACAAACTTTGTTGTAGCATTAACAGGTTTTGGGGAACTTATTGATGGCTCATCCTCTTCTCCATGTTTAGTCCACTTTGTGTAGCTTATATCAATCTCATGTCTGTATAAATGGTACTACACTTCCTCCACTTTATGCTCTATGTGGTTTAAACATTTGGTACATGGACATGGAATGTAAATATGTTTTTTATTAACTCATGGGTCAATGTTCCCCGTCTTCTGCAAGTTGTGTACTACATAATTAGTAAATGTTGCTACTCCATCAACATAAGATTTGTTGATCCTATTAGTTTCCATCCAAGACGTGTCCATGTTTATAAATGTGTCCCTGCAGGTCACCCCATCGTTAGTTTAAAGGTCTGGTAAACAAAAACCAATATAAACTCACATAATAAGAACATATTCTGGTAACTTGGCATTTATTTTTTCAATTAATATAGTTGGTTAAGGCTAATTTATAGCTTTTTCAACCACCCATTCCCCTTGTAAATATCACCTATCCAGGAACCCTAATTCATTTAGTCCCAATTCTAGTTCCATGTTCATGTGGTAATAGGCTTAACAGGATTACTTATATAGTTTAACCAATTAACTAGATAATTTTACCAAGAAATATGACATAATTTACAAGAAGAAATCTGAAAACAAATGTTCAAACAATACCCAAAACCTAATGGTGTCTTTATTAATGAGAAAGAGGTCTCGTTAATAAATGACATGCAAAACATATATCCATACAATGCTAAACATCCACATAGAAACTTCAAGATCATCTTAAGGTCTCTTTCTAGCCACTGCGCTCTATCTTAGCTCCATTAAGCTCACCTGAAAGTGATGCTTAAAACGTCAACACAATGGTTGGTGAGAGTCATAGGTTTAGAACACCAAATAAACCTTTAATTAAAATAATTTTGCTACGATTATCATAACATATCATGGCAGAACAATTTAAGCTAGTTATCACATAGACTATCAAACAATTCACAATCGATCATAACGGGACGGAACGTGCCCACGATCCACATAACAAACCTGGGGTAATCCATTACCCTCCGATCGGAATCACACAGAATGGAGTATTATTTCAACCCTCCAGTTAGATTTAGAATGAGTAGAGTCACTACCCTCCAACCGGAATCACACAGAAATGGGATCTTATCTCAACCCTCTAATTAGATTTGGAATAGGTAAAAGCACTATCCTCTAACCGGAATCACACAGAAATCATAACAACATTAAGCATACCACATATAATAACCACATAAACGTTCATGCCTCAAGTAAAACCAAATAATCGCAGCGATTAAACACATTCAAAACATCTTTGCATCACTTCCATCCCAATGTAAAAACATTAAAAAGAGGGACTATGAAACTCACCTGATGCTTAGCTTCCAAAAGGATCCAACAAAACTTCACAAAACTTCACGAACAATCTAAACAATTAAACACATTATAAGCTACCATCAATTAGGCATTCAACCCAATATGATGTAACCTCAACTATGATGGATATCTAAGCTATCTACCATAGTCCTATTCTTATTTAAAACCTTTACCCACTCTTACATATGCCATTTAGACTTTGATACTACACTTTGCACTTTCTGGTTTTAAGCAGAATTTTACACCCACTTACGCGTCCTAAACGCACCACTTAAACACTCCCATAATTCAAACCAAAATTCATCATGCTACTTACATGTCTTATGAACCTCTCCTAGCTCTTCCAAAGTCATTACCCTTTTTCAAATACCCTTTAGAAATTCCTTAATCCAATGTGTCCAGAATTCATCCAGAATCTGACCTTCTAAAAGTATGACATTGGTTAACCAACTTAGACCTCACTATGAGCTTAGCCAAAATTCAGAGAACACACAGAAATATATGAATTAACTTTCACGTAACTTAGAGCCTCTAAATCAATGTCTAAGTATTTTTAGAAAAATAAAAACCAAAACTGAAATTCGTCACTGTTTTACACACTGATTTTGTAATGACCATTTGACCCACTTCCCGACCATAAAAACTCATGAGGCCGACTTTTCTGGAAAGTAGACTCTCTGAGGTTATCTCCAGTATGTTGTAAATTATTTATTTGATCTTTTATGATTGAGTTATGCTCGTTACAAAACTGCCTAAAATTCTGCAGTAAATTAGACAACTAATTCGGGCGATCTAAACCCTAACGCATGATCCCAATCATGTAAACAATTAAACTAATGATCAAACATGACCTATACATCATAAACTTCCAGAAACCTAAGAACCGTAATTTATAAATCCTAATTTATAACCCTAATCCATCATGTTGGATTACTTGAATTGAAAAATTATAACTAGAATTGAACATGAATTAGAAAATTTACCTTGAAAAAGAACCCTAAATTTTTTCTCTTCTTTTCTCCTCTTGAATTCGGTCGACTGGTATGGGGGTAGGGGTTTGGGTTTTGTTTTGTATTTATAGCCTCCAAATACTTATTAGATAATTTCTTATTAAAGTTTGTATCCAACTCAAATTCTTTTTTTTTCTTTTTTTTTCTTTTATTTACTAAAATTCGGATTACTATTCATGCCTTAAAAAAATATTTTTTTCTTTTCTTTTATTAATTAATTAATTATCTTTATACCTTAAGTTTTATAAAAACCTAAGATAATTTGTTAAACCATTTTGCTTGAAAACTACTTTCTAAAAATAACTTTTCATTTCCAAATTCACTTTCTATATATGGAAAGTTTACCAAAAACTCTCTTATTTTAACAACTCATTTCTTTCACAAATGACACGCTTCTCATTTTAATTCATCACCTAGGCATCCACATATTAACTAAAACAATTCTCTCAAAATACCCAATCAATTCCATTATTACTATAAGTGATTAAAATGAAGTTTCTCCATCAAATAACTCATTTCTCTTAACTTAACCCTCAAAACCTAAACTTATCTTAAATTACTAACACAAAAATACGTATACGTAATAATACTTACACATTTAACATGGAAATGCTCAAATCTTAATAATCATTTTCTTGCCACTCAAAAGTGAACGAAATGAATTCAACCAATTCCACCACCATTACAATCTCATTGAGATGATCACACTCAATAGATTGATTACCAATACCTCATAAACACATATAAACACACATAAACACATCAAATCACATAAACCATACATTACAATAGGTACCTAAGTCAACACTAACTGTTTGACTAACCTGCTCAAGTCATGGTTGTCATAGTATCCCCACCTTGAGAAAATCTCGTCCCGAGATTTAACTACTCGAGGCATTAGCACTATCGACAAACAACTGAGGACACTTAGACCTCATTTGATCCTTGCGTTCCCAAGTAAGCTCAGGACCACGCTTCGAATCCCAACGAACTTTCACTAATGCTATCATACTATGCTTTTACTCATGACCTCTCCTTAGAACTATTCCTAGATGAGCTAGATGCAATCATATGATTAGGTTTTGCAAAAGCAGATTCTTTTCCCTTAGGCAAATGATGTTGAGTGACTGGTTTTGACAAAACGTTATTCACATCAACTTAGGAGGCAAACCGTGGTTTTGAAAAATTAGGTCGTTTAGATTTAAACACATTCGGTTGTCTAACAACTGATTGGTTTCTGGGTGGTTGTAAAACCGGTTTTCCCAAGATTGATGGTTTTGCAAACTTAGTATCCACGCTATTTCCTTTTAACTTTCTTAATTCGTTTTTTAACGCTATATTCGCAAAAACCTTTTCTTGAATCTGAGCCTTTAAATCAGCATTTTCAACAGTCTTACTATTTATTTGAGCAATCAGTGAGTCATTATGGTCTTTTGTCTGAACTCGTGTCATTTTGATAGAATCGTAAAGATCTTTGTAAGTCTGTTTTAAATGCTCATTTTCCTTATGCAACTTCTCATTATCTGCAAGTAATTTAGCCACACTATGTTCCAATTCGATATTGATCTTTTCAAGTACCTTAATTTCCTTGTTAATCTTGGCTTTATTACTTGTTTCATTCAAAATTTGACCATGTTGCCCGTCTTTTAAAGCTTGATTTT
Source organism: Tanacetum coccineum (assembly GCA_026074375.1). Lineage (NCBI taxonomy): Eukaryota > Viridiplantae > Streptophyta > Magnoliopsida > Asterales > Asteraceae > Tanacetum > Tanacetum coccineum. Next base: position 26,955 of record BQNB010049383.1, read on the forward strand.
GATATTTAAGTTCCATGTTAACACAATGTGTTTCCATTCTTGAAAAGTCTTTTTGAAGTTGGGCAACGGTCTTTTTGAGAAAAATATTTTCAGACTCGAGAGATTGGTTTGAAAATTCAGTTGTCATGTTATCAAATGATAGATCAAGTAAAGGACATGAAACTTGACATTTTTTAGCATTCTGTTCAATCTCTCCTCCCCTATGACACATATTTGTTAAATCAAGAATGGTATTTCTATCAACCTTTTCCAACAAATGTGTGTCATCAGATTGCACAGAATGTTGTTGTTCATTAGCAAGAGTATCATGTTGAATAGTCAATTGTACCTCAGCTAATGGCTGTTTGTCATTTACGGAGTTCATATCTGCATCCTCAGCATGTGTATCTTTCCTGGATCTGCTGCTTGAAACATGCCTTCCTGATTCTGTCTCATTGCTTTCCTTAACAACCAAACCAGCATCTAATGCTTTGCTCGAATCCACATTTCCCTCTTTTTACTGCATCACTCTATCATTTACCCTTCTGTTATTTTCTCGTTTATGATGTGCTCTTTCATCAATAGACTTCTTAACAGATTCCATGTGTTGGACTAGTGTATCACGGAATTGTTGAATCTCGGTTCGAGTGTATTCTAGAAAGGACTTGCGTATCATTGCACCATCAAAATCATCGAAACAGTATCGAAAATTGATGAGTGTTTGAAACTGTTTCACGAGTACTCTAAACGCACCAATGGATTCAGTTTCTTGAAATTCTTCTCTATCGAGATGCTTTTCTAGATTATCCAAGTTAAGTAACAACGAAGCTGTGAAAGTTTGATTATCTTGATCAAATAGTGCAACACATGCCCGTTCGAATCCTCCCTTGATTGAAAGAACCTTAAGATGTTAATGAAGTAGGCGAAATGATTCCATGCATTTTTCCTTTGCTTTGTCTTGCATTTGTAGTTGATGCATCTCTCTCTCTCTTGAGAATTAAAATTCAAAGATTCCATTGAAATTCGATGTGTGAAATGAAATTAAAAATCTTAAGTAGATTAAGTGATTTTATTGTGGTTTTGACGAAACAATTAATGTCCATGGGATTTTACAAATCTATGATTTAAATCGAGAAAAGAATTGAATCTGTCGTGGGATTTTACAAAATCAAGAAGAAACCGTGAAACAATAATTAATTATTGAGAAATCGTTGTTGTCGTTGAAGAACGTGAGCTTTTGAAAACGATTGTTGAGCTAATAGGAGTAACGGTTACCACACTTTTGTTAACGAAGGACTAAGAGTAAAATTTTTTATAAAACTTTATTGTAAATAAACAATTTGAAAAATATAAACTAAAAATGAAATATTTGGAAAATGAAAGTTAAAATTGAAAAAGTTTCAAAACTAAGGACTAATAATAAGGATGATGGAAAGTGAAAGGTTAAAATTAAAATGTTCCAAAATATAAGGGCTAAAAGAAACTATTGTTATTAACTAAGGGTTAAAAAGTAAAAGTATGGAAAATAAAGGGTTAAAAATGCAAATTTCAAAATTTTAAACAATAATAAAAAATGATGCATGCATAAAACATTCTTTTTCTATTAATCTGCTTTAAGTGATTACAGATTACTAACTATGAGATATGATTGTATGAGATATATATTGAACTCCTTTTCTAACTATGCCGTGAGGGATCCTTTTATAGAAAAAGGATAAACCCTAACAGACTTACAAACTGCATAAAAGATAATACATATCTTTTCCTATAATATCTCATACATATCTCTTAAACGGTACTAACTATTTTCTACTAATGGTACTAACTAACTGATCAGTACTTAACACTTTGTACTGTCAGTACTAATTATAACTATCGGTACTAACTATTATTACTAACGGTACTAAGTCAGGAAAACATAATTCCCAACAATCCTCCCTTAAACATGAATGTTAAACTCTTTTAACTTCATGTTTCTTCAGGTTTATCTTCTTAAATTCATAGAGGATGTATCCAAACACTTTAACATATCTTGATAGACTAGTTCGGTTGTCAAAGGAATGGTTTAGATCGGTTCACACTAGACATGTTTAGTTCGGTTCGGTTGTTTATAAGAGATTGAATCGTTTGGTTCTCAAGTAAAACAACTAGTTGGTTCTCACAGTTTAAAGTGACTAGATCGGTTTGCAAAGCTTTTGACTAGTTCGGTTCCATCAAGGTCAAGAACTCGTTCGGTGCTCAAAGTTAAAACTCGTTCGGTTCTCACATTTAAAACTTGTTCGGTTCTCACAGTTTAAAGTGACTAGATCGGTTCTCAAGTGGTTTCACTAGTTCGGGTCCGTCTTGGTTAGAACTCGTTCGGTTGTCAAAGATCGGTTGAAACGCGGATGTACTATCGTCCTTCTTAACTTTCCTTCTTGTCTTCTTTGAGTCGTGAACCACCAACAAGAGAATGACGTTTTGTCCAAAGAAAAAAGAAAAGAAAAAAAATGAACCTTAAAACAACAGAATGTGTGTAGCACTGTTTCAAAACGTGTTGAGTAATAAAAATGATTTTATAACACAAAGTTTCAAAACGTGTTGATATTTTGATATTGTGACTAAAATATTTTGAATTTTTAAAACGAAAGAAACTTACATTCACGGAATATTTTGTAAAAATGAAACAACACGACCACAAAAAAAACGTTTAAGAACTATGAAGATAGAAAGGTAGAAATAAAAAGTGTGCCGAGTAACAAAAATAAAGAAAATAAGCTCTTAAAGCTGAACCAATAAGCTCAAATAAGCTCACAACAAAACCATAAACACAATGAAAAACTAAAGGAACCAAGATAGAACCATGGCTCTTGATACCAATTGAAGAAAACTCATTTCACACAAAAGATGAACTAGAGAGAGAAAGTTGAGAGAGAAAGTAAAATGAAAAACATGGATGGTTGATTGAACTATGTGGGAAAATACAAAGAGAACCAACACCCTCTCCATGTGTGGAGAGGGTATTTATACTTACATAAGGTGGACATGGGCCTTGGTTACATGGGCTTTCCATGGACCTTGGACTAGTTACCTATGTAAGTTTCCAAATATTACTTGACGAGCTATCTACCGATATCTATGAAGTGACCGAGACTTTTCTAGGAATTTCGTATTCCTAACAATCTCCCCCTAAGGGAGGTCACTTCATGTTACAAAAACTAAAACCTATCATACTATGAAGGTCTTCATTCTTGTGCTCGCAGACTTCTTTCTTTTTCTTATCTTGTGAACATGATGTAGTGATATTTGACTTTAGGCTTGAGCTTGTTCCTTATCTTGACTTGTATGTGAATATGTGATCTTGAACACCTTGAGATCATCAACCAAGCATAATCTCGTTTCGCCATCTTGTTAACTTTGCCATCTTGTGAACTTGTGATTGTTGGACCGACATGCTCATACCTTACTTGATTTGTTGACTTGAAAAGCTTTAATGTTGCATCTTTCTTGAAATTCTTTAACTTTAACACTTCGTCACTTCGAGAAAGACGTTCGGTATCAGAGTGACGGAAACTTCTTTGAAATTCTTTGACTTTAATACATCGTCACTTCAAGAAAGACGTACGGTATCAGAGTAGCGGAAGTCTTGAAACATGTACTTGAGCTTTCATGATGTCTTTATGTTTGTCGGTCGGGTATGAGCATGTGGCTATGGATCTTGTGAGCCAGCTGGAATCAGGAACCTCCACCACCATCTTTAAATAGCCTGCATAAAACAGTTAGCAATAAAGCGGGGGGACGAATATGGCTTTGTCATTCGCCCAGGTTTGGTTGGAGTAACCTTCAAATCCGTGAGGATCGACCTGTGATCAGATAGATTCAATTTAAGAAGAATCTTCTTGACAGGATTTCCAGCTGTAGTATTGAATCTTTCTAACACATAAGTATTAGATTCATCGTACTCAGCATGTTCTCATTATCGGAACGTCTCAAAGCAGACAGCACGATAAGAGTGAACCAGTGAGTTACTATCTCACCGATTGATATAGAAAATTGATTTGAAAATCAATCGGTGTATCACTTGCAAAATTGTTTTTGTGACACACCGAGAGTGTTAATCATTTCAAAAATTCATTAACAACCGTTGATCCATTTCCTGGAACAAGTTTGATTCTTATAGAATCGCACCATCGTTTCTTTCCAGTTGTCACAAGTTTGATTCATAAAGAATCGCACAAGTTACCTACCATGAGCTTGTTTGATGTTGGCTCAAGCAGGATTTCCATCTTCATTGTGAATGAATTCACTCTGATGTTCTGGCAAAATCACAAGGATAATGCGTAGGACTCTTAATATGTATCTTGTAATTCACATTGTGTGACTTAGCAAGCATAATCAAACAAGTGTCCTAATGAGATTTATGGATGATCTCTTTTGGCTCTAAACTCAATAGTGCACTTTTAATTTTAGTGATCGGAGGCTGGAGCTGAGTGCCACCTTTTCAATATCAACTAACTCGGAGTGAGAAAGTCAATAGAAATGAGTGTATCTCCGTGAGATTTTGAAACAAAGTCTTTTCGACTTTGAGTGGCTGGGAGGGGATTGTGCATAGCGTCACTGGGTCCATGACTGTCTTCAATGTCAGACAACACCTGAGTGTTTCTGACAGCATATGTATTGACCCAGTTTCTGCCTAAGTGTATGGAGGGCTTCTTTCTTTTCACCCTTTATCCTTACATTTCTTTTTCATTCTTCAACCCCTTCAATGCTTACCGAGACTTCATAACTAACACCTTGTTGGGTTTGTTCCAGTGTTAGCTCCATCTCAGTCGGCATTATTCCCTATTCTCACTTTTTCTCCTTTTTAATCATTACATAGGACTTCTACATTATACTAGTAGAATACTCTCACCTGGGTAGATCCCTCTGGTTCTGGCTTGGATCATGGGATCTGATTTACCTAAGCTTACGCCTGAATAACTCTATATATTTAAGAACATGGTCGGTCTTTTGGGTATTTTCATCACGATCCTTCAAAAAATACATTGCAAAATTTCAAATCAAAGGTGTGATATAAATATCAAAAAGATTTACACTTTGAGAGTTTTTGATTCCACACTAAAAGCTCCCTTATCATGTGCATCGTAATCGTAGTACATGCTAGGTTGTGGGTACTATGGGGTGCATTGGTCCATTTTATTGATCACTTCTATCAATATCATTAAGTCCAGGTTAATCACATTTTCTACCCTTATCCAAAATGTTAATCCAAGATATTTTGGATATCACATTGATTACCGGTTCAGGGGACATACATGATATATTCTAGCTGAATGGAACATTAAGTTTGCTCCCCTTAATGTTTGATGGTTTATAAGACAGTGCTGAGAATCTCATTAATTTTGAAAGATTTTGGAATTTATAAGAAATTCTTGAAAATTTTGTAACTTGAGCACCTCTTCCCCCCCCCCCCCCCCCCCCCCCCCCCCCCCATTTATTATCACCATTAAGTCCACACTTTATATATTCACAAGATTATTATATACGAGGTTTGACCTGAATGATGAGAACATCATATGATAGAATCATATGGTTCTTTTGACGCAGCCGTAGGTCTCCTTCGAACAAATCTCCCCACTAACGAAACTTTCTTAAGTCCTCTTAACATTCTTTTCTTTCAAGAGGTTGTTCAATTCTGATCTTTATTGTTCACTCACTCGTTGAGCGTTTTTGCTTCAACTTTCTTTCAAGTTATGAAAGTCTTTGCATCAAACTTCGAGGATAGAACAGATTCAGATACATATGTAACTTGAGCTTGTGAGGTTGGTGTGTCGGTGTTGAAGTTGTCTTAGCTTCCCCCTAAACAGCCATCCTTTTTGAGTTAGATTTGAACTTTCTTGCAAGCGATCACGCATAAGTTCGATGTTATAAAGCCCAAATAACCTCCTACCCCTAACAACCAAACCCTCCCAAACAACCCTCCCCCCCCCTACACAACCTACCCCTTTACCATCTCTCCAAACACAAACTTCACAATCAATCACACCCAATCCCCACCCCCCCTACCCCACATCCCTCCATACCCCCAACTACCCCCAACACCTAATAACTCCTATACTCACCAAACTACACAACATACCCCCATCCAACCACCAAAAAACAAATAAAAACATCCATCAAACCCTATTAAACCACCAACCTCATATACCCAAAACACCCCACAACCACCAACAATACCTCAACCTCAACTTTCAATCACTAAATATCTTCCCTCCAAACAATTCCACCTTCCCTCACATAACACCCCAAAACACACCAACACCACCACCCCCAACCCCATTTTCCACACCCCCCATTCATCCATCTCCAATTCACCTCCTCTCATACACAACACCCATATCAATCCACTATCCCCCCTTCCATCAACCCCCCTCCACCCAACCCACATACTCACCCCACCCACTCCTCCCCCATCATCACCCCCACCATCCTTCCCCTTTCCCCACACCCACTACACCCACAACACAACCCCCCAATATTAAACCCCCCTACTTCTCACATCCCCCCCCAAACACTCCACCCCACAACTATAATATATATATCCCACACATCAAACCCAACACAACCATTTCTCCATACAACCCTTCAAACCCCCACATTACCTACAAACCCCTCCAACAACCTTACAAAACCCACCACAATCTTATAATTCCCCACAATACTACATAATAAACACTCCCCCATACAACCACATACACACCTACCCACACTCAAACAACTACATCCCACACCCTCACAATCCTAATCACACCCTAACCACCCCAATCCAATAAAACACCTACCAACACCCCCCAAACACCCAACAAACCATCCAAAAAAATCCATTCCCCAAAACCCAGTCAATAAATGTCATCTCATACACCCCCTCACCTCCCACCCCATCCCCATGAAATGTGATAAAATCGTTCGCCTAATGTGATAGTCCTCAATGTACTAATGCCGTAATGTCTACTGTAGATCTCGTGAGTATTATTGACCCTACTATAGATACGTGTCAGTACTGTAAATACAGACAGATTTTATGTGTACCTCTCTCCTAAAACAGATGTCTTGAACTAGTCTATGTCCTGTCTCCTCATAAAACCTACATCCCTCCAACCCTGTCTCTAAAAGTACATAAACCTATTCATAGCTAATCCGAGACTCCTGTACATTCCTTTTAACCCTCAGACTCAACTTGTTCACCCTATCTCACTACTCTTGTCACTTCCTGCACTCTATAATATTTAGTGATAATGCATATTTCCACTAGAACACACCCTCCAAATCCATTACAACTTCTGTTTCAGAAAACTCACACCACTAGTCATCCACGCGTTTGTGTGCTTCACTATACGAAGTGCCGTAAGTAATATCGTGTGTGTATATACTGATAGAGATGTGTGTGATGATATCTACATTAGTAACACCACCCAGTATGTACCATCTTTGTTTGAGCTCTAGAGTTATGTGTATGCTAATAGCGTCCACCTCTCCTCAATCCTCTAGATTGTAAAAGTTGAGAAATGTGCCCCACTTCGTGAGTGTTACGATATAACTCCAATCTCATATACAACACACATGCGAATGTGATCATCTGTGTGTAGATTAACGTAATTCGTTCATATACCTAATTATGTGTTTGCCTAGTGCTCACAAACATATGTAGCCTGAAAAACATATAATTATATAATAGTCGTCTAATAACAGATGTTGTATCACTGACATCGTGTACCGAGCGACTTCGTAAAACAGAGATATATCTCATGATCTCTTACTAATATGTGATCACTATGTGTATTGACGTGTTTAGTTGTTGTGTTTTAGTGTTGTATTAAGTCTAATGTAGAAGAGACATTATAAAATAAGTTAAGAGCCGTGTGACCCCAGGAAGACCATTTCGTCCTTAACCCCTGTGCATCTAGTCTCTCATCACTTCAACTCCATAAGTGTAATATCATTGTCGCTATATAGAGATTCGCTTTCTCATATGTAGCATACTAGCGCGCATATAGAGATGAGGATAATCAGTGTAAATTAGAACGACTGTATTTATTATATACTCTCAGATAGAACATATAGATAGAATCGTACTATGTTCTGTGATGATATTAATTATAGAACTTACCACGGTCTCCTCACCATATGTCTATACATATGAGTTAAGTAAATCCCACCAAGAATGTCATAAGTTAAGAGTCTCTCTTGAAGTAGAGATATCATAAAGTCAAGTTTTTCTGTACCCACAGTATGTATTAGTTATGTGATAATCATTAGACTTATGGTGTTGTTTTACAAAAGCTCACCTAGATAGTGTGCTCTAGGTGTGGATGTTGTACCTGTAGGTAATCTTACTACAGTAGTAATGTAGACTCTCTGACGAGAATCTATGAGCGCCTACAATCTTATAGAATCAATGTGTCGATACTCTCTATAGATCATAGTGGACCTGTGTTCACAATTAGAATGTAGACAAGGTGTCGAAGCTGTTTAATTGTGCTTAAGATAGCTTGTGAGAGAGTTCATAGTGTGTTATGGGCGTCGCGATCTGTAAGACTACTTGCTCTCAAGGGCCATGGAGTGTGGTTGCATGTGAAAGAGATCGTTGTGTTCGCTTTTGTGTTAGATTCCACGAGGTGTAAACAGATGTGGTGAATGTTAAGACTCGCAGATAGCTCAATATCCGCTGTGACGAGTGCGTGTTGATGATTGTTTTGTATGAGATGTTCGTGCAGTACGCCTCATATAGAGTGTGTCAAAGCGTCGCGTCGCACATCTACAGTTCGCAGAACCGGGAGAAATGAGAAGACGCAATTAATATTGCATCGTCGTGACATTGTGTGTATGAGAAGGTGTGTGGTTTTTGTATGTTATGCTGTTTGTGTGTATTTAGTGTGTGTCAAAACCAGATATCGCACTCATAGTAGTACAAGCACCACTCCAGGAGTAGGTGTTGTGTGTGTATGCGTCTCATGAGTTGGGGGATCTAAGGAATCACCAAGGTTCTTATTGCCACAGTTTCTCAAAACCAAAGGACCCTTTTTCGATACCAAAAATTTCTTTTAAGCAAGTAAAAAGGGTTTTTACATGTCCAAAAATTTGTGCACAAGTCCAGTAGATAGACGTACTAATCTGTGTAAGGCTTCTTTGTGTTTTAGAGCTTATTTGACAGCTTAAAATAAGCTGTCAAATAAGCCCTTGAGCTTTGCCTTAAAGCTCCCCTGGTGCAAAGGGGGAACTTTAAGCTCATCTTTCTCAGCCACTAAGAGCAATTAAGCCCAAGTTTTTGGCTTATTTTAAGAGCTTATAGGCTCTTCTATAAGCCTCTTCAGTTTCAGCTCTTAAGAAGCTTATTTGTGTGCTTATTTTTAAGCCCAAACATGCCTCTTGGCTGTTTTTGCATTCCTTAGGCTGAGGAATTGTTGAATTTTGATTTTAGCTTATTGAGCTTATTCCATAAGCTCAAATTGCTCCCTCATAGCATTTTAAGTTAGTTTAAATAGTTGTCCAGCTTATTTTTTTCTTTTTCTAGCTTATTTGCCCAAGTAACTTAGTAAACTTTTAGCTTTTAGGCTTATTTCATGTTTCTGTCACTTAAGCCCTTTCCCACAGCTTATCTAGTTTAGCTTTTCCTTTCCTTTAGCTTATCTAGCTTAGTTTAGACTCCCTTTTGCTTATTTTATTCCCTAGCTTAACTTAGACGACCAAAAGGTGTAAAAAGACTTAACATTTTTAGCTTTAAAGCTTCTTAAGCTTTCTGTCAAAATTAAGCTTATTTTTAAGCTTATTCTTTGGATAAAAGTTCTAGTTGCTTTCATTAAAGTTGTTAAGAATAAGCTCTTTAACAACTTTCATGTTTTGAGTTTAAGCCCTTTTTCACTTTTTCAATAAGCAAAAATAAGCTAGTAGCGTAGGGTTTGTTTCGTATTTCTCTTAAACTTCAGGGGCACCCGTTTTCATAGTAGTGTAAATTCCCAAAACTTTACCCGCCTACCTTTTACTTTAGTTTATTACACTTTCTACCCTAGAGTTTTTAAAAAAAAAATAAAAGGGGAAGATACTTGGTCCGGGTGAGCAAGACTCGAACCCGGGACCAAGCAATACATCCCCTTTAACTCACACACACTTAACCACTGCGCCCTTGGGTCTTTTTCGTTAAAGACTCAAGGGCAAGTATATTTAAGGGGGTTTTGCCCTTATAAGCTAATAAGCTGTCCAAGCTTATTTTCGGGCTTATTTGTTAAGCTGTGTGGTGTTTGTTATTTTTCATAGGATTGTTAAGTTGTAAAGTATTTTTAGAAAATTTTTCAGAATTTTTCGTAATCATTTACTATTTTTTATAATTTAATTTAGTTAAAAGTTTGTTTAATTCATAAAAAATACAAAAATTATCAAAAAAATATTTTGCTTTTTTAGAAAATTTTCTTTTACCATTTAGTTTGTAGGAAAAATATAAAATTTTTCGTAGAGTCATTTTTATAACTTTTCATCCTTTAAAGAACGGGTCCGGGTACGGGTTTTTGTTTTGACTCGTTTTTGGGTCAAACGAACTCCGTTTTCGGTCTAGTCTTTTTCATTCTTCGTTATTTGGTCCATAGAGTAGTTTAGAAGCGAAAATTTCTTCGTAGGCTTATTTTTAAAGATTTTAGGTTTTCCCCCTTTTGTTCGGGATTCGGGCCTTCGTTTTCTAGTTTAATTTCATAATTTCTAGGATTTTCTTAAACGTTTTAGTTCGTTATTGTTTAATTTGACTTTTTCAACTTCCTACAAAAGACGACATAAGTTTCCTTCTTTCTAAAACTAGCAATCTTTGATTGTCAGTCTGTATCAATTTACCATACCAGATCGTTGGGGATTTACGACCCGGGAAAGCTCTATACTACTTCTCGGTATCATTGATTCTGCTTTTAGACTATTCTTACTATATATTTGATATTTCATTATATTATATATATTTTAAGGTGTAGTCAGAGCGGATCATGGAGACATTACCTTTACGGCACGAAGTGCGTTGTGTTCACTGATCATAAGGGTTTGCAACATATTCTCGATCAGAAAGAGTTGAACATGAGACAACGTAGATGGTTAGAGTTGTTAAGTGACTACGACTGTGAGTTACGTTATCACCCGAGAAAGGCGAATGTGGTGGCTGATGCGTTGAGCCTAAAGAGTAGACCTAAGCCACTACGAGTTCGATCCTTGGTTTTGACAATTGGTTTAAACCTCCATGTGCGCATCTTGAATGCTCAGGTTGAGGCAAGAAAGGAAGAGAATTATGGGACTGAAGATTTGTGTGGCATGATTAAGAATCTGGAGCCACGTGCACACGAAATGTTGTGTTTGAAGAATAGAAGTTGGATACCATGTTTTGGTAACTTGAGAGCTTTGATTATGCACGAGTCGCATAAGTCAAAGTATTCGATCCACCCTTGATCGGACAAGATGTATCAAGATTTGAAGAAGCTATACTAGTGGCCCAACATGAAAGCAGAAATTGCCACGTATGTCAGTAAATGCATGACTTGTGCAAAGGTTAAAGCAGAATACCAAAAACCATCCGGTTTGTTGGTTCAACCCATAATCCTAATATGGAAATGGGAGAACATTACTATGGATTTCGTTACTAAGTTACCTAAGACGACGTCTGGTCAAGATACAATTTGGGTAATTGTAGACCGACTCACAAAGTCTGCTCATTTCTTACCAATGAAGGAAACCGACTCAATGGAGAAGTTGATGAGACAATACTTGAAGGAAGTAGTCTCGAGACATGGAGTGCCAGTTTCGATTATTTCTGATCGAGACAGTAAGTTTACGTCTCATTTTTGGAAATCGTTGAACGAAGCCCTAGGTACTCAATTGGATATGAGTACGGCTTACCACCCACAAACAGATGGTCAAAGTGAGAGGACCATCCAAACGTTAAAAGACATGCTACGAGTGTGTGTGATGGATTTCGGAAAGGGATGGGACAGGCACCTACCCTTAATAGAGTTCTCCTACAATAACAGCTACCATACAAGTATTAAAGCTGCACCTTTTGAGGCATTGTATGGTCGCAAATGCCGGTCACCTATCTGTTGGGCTGAGGTGGGAGATGCTCAGCTCACTGGCCCAGAAATTGTTCGTGAAACAACCGAGAAGATTATCCAAATCAAGCATCGTCTACAAGCTTCACGTGATCGAAAAAAGAGCTACGCTGATAAGAGACGTAAGCCATTAAAGTTTCTGGTTGGGGATAAGGTCATGCTGAAAGTATCGCCTGGAAAGAGTAAATTTATTTCGGCCAAAAGCGGGGGAAAGCTCGAACCCTCGTTATATTGGGCCTTTAAGTTTCTCGACAAAAGTTGGAACGAATTGCTTACAACTAGAATTACCCGAGCAACTAAGCCTGTTCATTCGTACCTTTCCGTCTCGAACCTTAAGAATGTGCTATCCGACGAATCCGACTAGCTATTCCGTTAGACAGAAATCCAATCGACGAAAAGCTCAATTTCAGTTTTGAAGAATCCGGTTGAGATTCTGGACGCCGAAGGTTAACGTTTTGAAGCATAAGTCGCTTTCAATTCATGAAGGTCCATTGGAATTCGAGAAGAGGTCCCGAGTATATACCGGAACGCGAAAGAAGACCAAATGCAGAAAGAGTAGTACCCTCATTTCTTCGTTAATCTGGATCCGAGTCTCAAGCTCGTCCTAAGCTTTGGGATAAAGTCTTTTAACTGGAGAAAGGATGTCTTACACCCCATAAAATTCAACGGTTAGTATTTCCGATCATTCTGATCATTTACTTTTAAATTTTATACGTTACGTTTAAATCTAACAGTTTACCGGGAAGTTAAACTGCGTAAAACTGAAAAACGTCATCGGACGCGTTCTGACATCGGTTATTAATTAATTTCTGGCTCTTAATATGTGACTATTCTTAGCTTCGACGTGTTTCGTGATTTTTAATCAACTTCCGATATAAATTTTAGGGTATTATCTCTTAAAATTGCGTTTTTTTGCAATTGTGACAAAAAGGAATCCCAAAAAACTCGAAATCTTTTTGTTGGGTAACTCAGTTATCGGATAATATTATACCCTAAAGCCCAAAAATTTATTTATACCCTTCCGCAATATATGCATATGGAAGCCGAAAAGCACCACAATGTCACATGCACTTTTCAAAATTAAAATCATTCATACTCCACTTACTTAAAATTTGAATTCTTGACATGCATGTGAAGGAAAGTGACATCTTTGTTGCCCAGTAACTTGCATGCATGCCATCTCTTACACATCACATGCAAACTTAGACCTTTGACTTTATTTGACCAAGCTTAAGCCTTAAGGAATGAACCATGACAAAATTTTTGGAACCAATATGGTCCTTGTGACCCTTGCTCGGCCACAAACCAACCAATGTCACACACTCTTGGTGTGTTGTTGGGTCATTGGTGTGCACCGATTAACCCTTAAACCCTAACTTGGCCTTATATTACATATCTACTTATTACTTAGGTTACATTTCATTTCCAAGTCAACCAACAAAAACATCACAATCTCTCTTCCTCTCCCTCTTTGGCACGACCACACCACCAACACCATAACCCACTTCATATAATTTTGATTTTAGAAAGACCCAATCATTCCAATTCTTTAATAGTAATATTAAGGTCGTTGTGAAGCATTAGTCTTTGATTTCAAGAATTATAAAATTAGGGTTTTGCAAGATTATTTGGGGTTTTATAGATCTATAGTTTATTGAGTATAGTTCTTGTGTTTTCACTACTTGGTTCTTCTTGATTTGTAAATCTTCCTTGATTCTTTGCTGTTTTCATATATTTATCTTTATAGTTCTATGTTTATTCATAAAGATCCAACGTGTTGGTGTTTATTTTTACAAAAGAAATAAAATAATATTTTGTATTTTTATATAAGTGGAAGTAAAAATTGTTACAATTTTATGTTTATGTTTCATATCATGTTCTTGGTGAGATTGAGGGTTGATGAGAGTTACAACAATAGAGATTAGGTTGGATTAGGGTTTAGTTTTGTGGGTTGGTTATTGGTGAATAAAGATTAGGGCTAGATTAGGCACTAATATGCGAGTTGGGTTGATTTTTGATCGCATTTAGGTAAAACACCCCTTGGCTGTTCCGTGAATTGATTTTGAGGTTTTGGAGGACCTAAAAATGTTTTCATTAGGCGTAAAAGTAGTTTTTGAAGAGTTTGTTTCGAATAGATAGTTTTTCACATATCGCACATTAAAATCGGACTTAAAACGATCAAGTTATGGCCAAATAAAACTTGAACATTTTTTTCGGCGAAACACCTTGAAAAGCTTGCTGATGTGAATAGTAAAACAGGTTTTCGGGCACTTTCGAACGATTTTGGACATTTTAAATGCAAGCGAAACATATAAGAATGTTAGGTAATTAGTTAGAACAACTAGAAATGTCATGAAATGTTATTTGAGATGCCGATCTTAATAAAAAGTAGGATTATTAAAAATGGTACAAAATAAACATTTAGGCGATTTAAACATAAGGTTAGGCGGTTTAGGATTTGCTTAAGCGATTTGTAAAATATGGAAACATAAGAAAATATGGGACGCTATTAACATTTTGAAACTAAAAACCTTACTAAAAAGGAAAGGTTTCTATTAATAGTAACTTTTTGCAAGTGTCGAGATTTATCAAAGATGTTATAAAATTATCTAAGTCTTTTATTACTAAAACGCAAACACACTTGGATGCTTTAAATGATGAACATAGATGCTTTACTTGTTTACTTTGCCGAATGCTAATTCATACCCATATTTAATCTAGGTCGCGGCTAGACCTCCTTATATCATCATCGTTGTTGTGATTATCGCTTATCTTTATTAAGTTGAGTTCATAGCCCCATGTTTTACCTATTTTCAAATGCTTTATACTTTGGGGTGAGAAACATTGTTTACTTTCTTAAATTGGACACAAGTTCTTAACGTGAGTTTTACATGTTTATGTGTTGCCTAAGTTTCCTTACAAACCACTATTGCCCAAACTATCATGAACCGTTAGTCACCTATGGCCAATTGGATTGGTTAAGTGAGCGCAAATGCGTAAATAGATCTATTGGGACTAATT
>BQNB010049384.1:0-42061 GCA_026074375.1 Tanacetum coccineum
CCACAAGTCGATCTGATATAAAGTTGTGGGTAGACCCACTATCAACAAGAATTAACACTTGTCACCCATTCAGACTCCTATGAAGCTTCATAGTAGCACAAGAAGACCTCCCTAAGATGGCATGAAAATAAATTTCTGCAACGTTTATCTTCTTCGACTTCTTCCTCCACCTGATCAACATCTTCATGCTCCATAAGTGTGAGAGTGGCTGTTTTGCATCGATGACCGGGAGCAAACTTTTCATTGCATCAGAAGCATAGTCCTCGAGCTATACGTTTATGTTTTTCTACATCCCATGGACGTGTTTGGTTGCGCTCAAAGAGCTGGTTCGGTGTGCTACAGTATTTTTTAATGTAGTTACGATACTGGGTGATTGTGGGTTGGACATCACATGAGAATGAGAGTTGGTTTTTGCTGAATTAAACCACGAAGTACTTTTAGGAGCACCACGAAAATACCCTACCTTTTGCTCAAACTCAAGAGCCAAGCTCATAGCTTTGTAAACGGATCAGGGCTTATGTACACGAACATCAGCTTTAAGGTCATCTCTCAACCCATTCAGAAACGCACCCAATAGACAATGTTATGGCCAATTCTTGACTCGGACGAACGTTTGGCAAATTCTTACTGATATTCTTGCATCGTACGTTTGTCGAATACCACATAGATGCTCATCCGGATTCTGAAATTTTGTTGGTCCATAATGTTCTTGCAATACATTGACAAGATCCTCCCAGTAAAGAAGGGTACGATCGTTGTTGATCCGTGAGAACAGATCAAGAGCGTCACCATCCAAATACATGGCAGCGACATCAACCTTGTTAAATCTATGGTTATTGCCACTAAACAATTTATAGTTTTTGCAACTAATCTATAAGTTGACCCATTCGAGTTTGACTCGGTTTGTAGGTAAACGGTTGTTGATGGGTTTGAGTTGAAGACAAGGAACTGGTGCTCATCAAAAACGAAAAGTGGTTTCTGTGACGGTGAATTGGTGATCCTTGCAGCTTATTTGATGCAAAATCAGTCGGATATTTCATGTTTGTAAAGCTGATAGCCTGGTATTTTGCAATCGTTATGGGTAAAATGTGAAACTAGGCTAAAAGGAAACGGGTTAAATGGGTCAAATGCTACAAAGATTCATCGTTGTATACAAAGATCCAACTTCCGGTAACAGACATTGATCAAGTTTGCAAAGTTTGATGTTGCATACAACAAGAGCAAGACGACACACATGCACAGGGAATGCTACAAAGAGTCGTGGTTAACAAATGCATTAACGAAAACCAGTAATAACGCATTAAGATAAAATCTAAACAAATACAGCATAAGATCAGTTGTCAAAAGCTATCTTCTATTCTTTCTTCAGGGCAATATCCAAAAAATGTTGGCACTTGATCAAGATATGATACCAACGTTACCAGAATAATCTCATTGCAACATATTTGTAAAACAAAACCGTCAAATCATAACTAAAAACAGAGAAATGCAATTTACACAAACTAATGCAATAGCGATGTGAAGTATATTTTAGAAATACAGTTTAGACTCGAATAGCTTAACTTCCATACATTCTCATTGTCATCGCCCTAGAGCTCTAACAAAATTCTAGAACGAAGAAAACATAAAAGGATCATACCATTTGCAGAAATACATGCAATGTTTATGGGAAACTATGCTTTAATTTTCTTGTTTCCTCCATTTGATTTTTGAGACTTCCGTTTCTTGGAAGATCGCTTCTTTAGGCCGTCTTCCTGTTCTTGTGCTTCAGCCACAACCTCCATAGGATCCACCAAAGACTCTTGTTTTGGGTCTTCTACAATACCCGTTTCTGGTTCAATCATCGACATCCCATTGAGGGTGTAATCCAGCAAGAATGTACTTCTTTCGAATCTGTCTATTCTGGTGTAATGCCTCTGGGAATATGGGATGAGCCCTTCAAGAAGTTCCCCGACTCCTTTCATCTTTGAATAAAAAAATGATATATGTCAACTTCGCTTCAAAAGAATTTCACGTTATTCTTTTGTTATTAGTAAATACCTCGACAATCTCTGTTGGCGGAATGAGAGTGAAAACTTGAAAAAGGATAAACTGAGCAATGTGGCAAAGCTTTGGCTTTGTATTCCATTCTCTGATGTACTCCAATAACTGGCGGTATTCTTCTGTGCTGAGAACACCGAGAGCTTTTTGGACCTGGTCTTTGGCATCATCCCTCCTGCAAAGTGCACCAAATAACTCGAATAGCTTGTGGGGCCTACGAAGCTCAAATCCAAGATGAATTGCCTTGGTGTAGTTGGCGTCTAATACAGCATTATCTAACTCTTGCTCTTTTAATACAACTTCCTCCTGCATAGGCAATACATATTTACATTTTCGAACGCGGAGTACTATTTTATCAAATTAGATTGTCATATACGGTACCTCTTTCTCGGCTGCCTCCGCTTTATCTGCAGCGGTAGAATCATGCCACAGATTTATTACAGCGTCACTGCCGCCAGTTGCCAACATTTCTGTTTTCTTACCAACAGCCAAGGCCCACACCTTGTCCTCATGTTGATCATAAGTAGCAACACATTCATTTGTCTTATAAGTCCAGAGCTTTAACAAACCATCAGCACCTAAATATTAATAACGTTAGGTGTAACGATCACATATATATAATGTTATGGTATGATAAAACGCTTCCTTACCACAAGAAACAAACTGAGCACCACGTGTAAGAAACTGAACCTTAAATACACTTGATGTGTGTCCTTCAAAGGTTCTTAAACATGAACCATCTGCTATGGCCCAAACCTTTATAGTTTTGTCACCAGAGCCTGTTATAACAACCTGATCAACTGGTGAAAATTCAACAGACCATATTCCTCTTTTGTGTCCTCTTAGTACAACTCCAGGAGTTAAATCCGGAAGCTTCCATATGCACGCTGTTCGATCCTGATCACAAAATAAAGATTAATAAAAGAATTTTGTAAACCATTTATTGAAAATATTTATTTAATTAATCGATGAAAACCTACCTGAGAACCGGTACAAACAAGACCATCGGTTGGTGCAATTGCTATAGCATTAATATCTTTATCGTGAACTGCTCTGACTGCTTTACTTTTCAAAATAAATGAGTCATTCACATCGTCGGGGAGGTCATCTAAACTCCATACTTTCAGTGTACGATCACTAAAAAAGAGAAATTAAATAATCAATGAATAATTAATCATTTACTAAAGACAGACATCTTACACAAATCAGCTTTTTATACCTGCTACCACTAACGAAAAAATTATGTGATTTCTTTGCAAAGGCAACAGCTCCAATGCCTCCTGTGTGACCTTTTCCAACTCCAATGCAGCTTCGGCTGTTTGCATCCCACAATCGCACCTATAAAAAAAGATTTAAGCTTTTAATTTCCATTGATCTTTATTTTAAGAAGACACGTGGCAGTGTCATAAAGAAAAAGATAACTCACTGTGTTATCTTTGCTCCCCGTTACAATTAGTGTTCTTCCAGAACTTGTTGTACACGTATCAAGACATAACACAATGTCGGTATGACCCGCCAATACATAAGAACACGACATCGAGGCAAGATCATACACGCGTACCTGAAAGGATACAACATTAGAATACAAAATAAACAATCAAATGTGACATCAATAGATTGTTCAGCTTGCCTGTTCAACACTCGTAGCAACAGCAAGAAATTGTTCTTCAACGCCCAAGAACTTCATGTCAACTATCTCTTCGTTATATCCCACAAGCCTTTTATCAAGTTTCAGTTGAAAACTGCCTTCGGTTAATTCAGTTGGGGAATAAAACAGAAACTCCTGATCAGCAGTGACACATAACAGCCCTTGACCGGATGGTAACATCACAGCAGACGTGAAACCTCTTTTAGCTTCTTCTTCATCATTTTTGCTCACGGTAACATCCGATGACGCTTGTTTATATAGACACACTGCACTGTTGCAACACAAAACTATCAGTATTATACAAAAATGAATTGATGGATAACATGTGTAGAGATGTAGTTCCTTACCCAATAGAATTCCATATCCGTACAATTCCATGTTCACCAACGGACAAAAACTGGAATGCTGACTTGTCACTTATTTTCTTGCCTCGAGTACACGAAGCAAAGGTAGATGTGGAACCAATAATGCATACAGTTTCAATAGCTTCATTTGTAGGTATACCCATTGTGCAACTATAGTCATGAAGGTTCCACAAGTTTATAACCTGAAGTTTAGCAGTACATCAGTATCAAGTTTGTTGGTAGCGATGTGGTACATATGTGATTACATGAAGCAAACTAGCTGAAAAATACCTGATCTCGACCACCACTCAAAAGAGTCCATCCATCTTCTGTTATTGCAACAGAAGTCACTGAAGAACGATGTCTCTCTAAAGTTGCAACACATTTCTTGCTTGTAAGATCCCAAACTCGTGCAGTTGTATCATCACTTCCAGAAAAAAGCTGGAAGTACAAACAATAAATCATAACTTATACTCGTACTTTAAAGCAACAAAAACTATAGTAAAGAACAATAACTGAGTCGAATAAACATAGGAGCTTACGAGTAGACGAGTGGGATCAGGATGAAATGTTACACAATTCACAACTCCTTTATGGCCCTTAAAGAAATGTGTGCAAAAACCACCATCAACGTCCCATACAAGTACTTTCCCATCAGCTCCAGCAGTAGCCAGCAAACCACCAGAAGCATGGCATGCCATACCCATTACTGGACCCGTGTGACCCTGCAAATGATCCATAATAAATAAATTGTATGAAAATAACAAGTGAGATCAGTTAGATATCAGTAAATATAAAATGCAAACTTTACCTTCCAAGAACGCAAGCATTTAAGAGTTGAGAGATCCCAGACCCTAATTTGACGACTATGACTAGCCGAGAAGAGAAACTTATCATCGGGACTAAGTGCGAGAGCCGTAACAGCCTCTGAATCGCCTTCAATGGTGGACTTAATAGAAGCATTGGAAGAATCAACTATAGTTATAGTGTCATTGCATGCACAAGCAATGAACTTTCCATCGGAAGAAACAGTGTATGGTCCACCCGAGTAAAATTGTTGCAAAGACTGAACACACTTATAGTTCTCCTTATGTGTCGGGAAACTCATACTTTGGCTTTTTGTATCAAACTAAAAGAATATGCTTTCACCAAATTCAAAAACTCGCAGTACAAAGTCCGCTGCACGAGTTAACAGAAACACATCAAATTAGCCTTTGTTATTACTTTCAAAGTGCCTAAACATGGAACTTTTAAGGGGGTATTTGTTCGGTCTTAATTTTGGGCTTATGAGCTTATTTGGTTTGGTTTAGCTTTTTCAGACTAACTTGCATCTCTAAGTTACAAAGAGCTCATGGAACTTTTAAGGGGGTATTTGTTCAATCTTAATTTTGGGCTTATGAGCTTATTTGGATCGGTTTAGCTTTTTCAGACTAACTTGCATCTTTAAGTTACAAAGAGCTCACAAGTCACAAAATAAGCCAGAAAAAATGGGCTTATAAAACATAAGACGATGCAAATAAGCTTATAAGCTCAAAAATAAGGGGGGATTTGTTTAAGCTTACTTGATGAGCTTATTAGCATATTCAAAACTCGATAAGCTCATTTTTGTGGGCTTGCAAGCTTATCCACTTGAGCTTGTGAGCTTATAAAGTCAATAAGCTCAATTGAATAAGCTCATAAGCCCAAAAAACTGAACTTAATATTCAATAAGCTAAAAAGCCCATCAAAGAAGCTTAAACAAACCCGAATAAAAGTAGATAATTCAAGAAGCCTTAAATTGATGGGGTTAAACCCTAAATAAAAACTCATTATACCAAAAACAAGTAACTTTAAGGGGTGTTTGTTTCGGCTTACATAACCGGCTTATGGCTTATGTTTCATAAGCTCATTGTTTGTGGCTTATTTGAATGTTTTCGGCTTATATAAGCTTATTATAACATAAGAAACTTATATAGGCCGAAAAGATTCAAAAATAAGCAACAAACAGTGAACTTATGAAACATAAGCCCAAAATCAAGGGGGTGTTTGTTTCGCCTTATATAGCCGGCTTATGACTTATTTGGTTTTGGGCTTATGTTTCATAAGCCCATTTTTGTGGCTTATTTTCAAACCTCTCGACTTATATAAGTTTATTATGACATAATGAACTTATATAAGGCAAAAAATTTCAAATTAAGCCATCAATATCAAATTAGTGAGAGCCATCAAAAGTGAGCTTTATGATAAGTAGCCCAAACTCAAATACCCATAACCGACCCCACCCCCCCCCCAGCCCCCCCCCCCCCCCCGCCACCCCAACCCCCCCAAAAAATAGGCCATAAACTTGCTATATAAGGAGAAACAAAATTTAAAAAGAAAACTGCACCCCAAAAACCCATGAAGAAAAACATTCATATTCCACAAATTAACTACCTTTTATCATTCATTTTCCTTAAACCCTAGTAAAACCCATCTCAACAAAGGATTCAAAAAGTTGGATACATAAAAACTGCTTAAAAAAAGGCCCAAACTCATTATGATAATAAGAAACCAAGTGTTACAAGTAATGAAAATAGCTAGCTAGTTAGTTACCTTGTTGCAGAGTTTAAGCGGCGTGAGGTTCTTGTTTCTTTTTGGCGCAGGGCGTGAGAGGTTGCTGTGAGCTGCAGACAAAAACCTGTTAAAAGTTTATGGGCCACTATTTTCTTTTGGGCCAGTTTTTTATTATGTTTAAAGAGATGTGTGTTTGGGCCAGTTTTTTTTATCTCCCTTTATAACTTCATAAAATGTTTTGTAAAAAACAAGGAAAACAGAGATCGTGTTCAAATCAATGTTTTTCAACAAAATTCTTTACAAAACACAAAATATGCATTTCTCAACTTAACAATAGAAACTACAAAACACTTTTTTTTTGTTTTCTTTGTAAACCCTCTTTATTTTCTTAAGAATAGGAAACAATATCATATGAACGTGTTGAACTGATAAATAGCATAATCAAGAAGTGCAATAGATTTGAAATCACAGAGCTTACAGACAGTCTTTGATAGGATTTTGTATTCTACAACCATTCCGACCGGTCCAATCATTCCGGCCAGCTTAATCACCATAAATGAATCATCTTCCCTTTCTCTCAAAACGATACATACGGTAGTCACTCCTCATAATCCTCCTTTTGTAAAAGCCAAGGAGACGGGTAGGTTTTGAAAATAAGTAATGTCTTTTCAATAATTTAAAATTTTGTAATTATTGGATAGTCGAGTTTTTACTTAATTGATATGTTATTATTTAATAATAATTTTGCTCTTATTTCTTAAAATATTATTTTAAAATAATATAAAACTTTTTATTCTATTCTTAACTCGAGTATAAAACAAACAATATTTACGTTTTCACTCTTTTACATCAAATTAAAATTTAAATCTCAATATTAAATATATCTATAAACCAAACGGGTCGTTAATATTATGATTCAATATACCTAATCTTTTATAGTTTGTACGAATGGACTCTTGATCGGGCACATCAATCCATCTATGAGATACTAGTGCTTTTTTATATTCATTTTATCCGTTTGTACACTAGTGTGCTTAATCACAAGTTAGTGTTTATAAATCATATTTTTTGATAGGTACACAAGCTTTTGAAAAGATTATGATTATTTATTAGAAAAGTAAGTCATTTAAAATATAAGTTTCATTTGATAGAAGAACTTATAAAAGGTTATAGAAATAAATAATCTTTCATAATCTCTGAAAATCAAACAATATTTTATGTAGCTTAGGAAAATATATAATCTCCATTTTCATTTTCATTTTCATCTCCATCTATAGCTCCATCCTTAATTCCAGCAACAATTAGTTTTGCCAAACATATCATATATGTAATGTTATAAGATGCAAAATAACATAAAAGGACATATCTATTAATGTAGCAATATCATTTCATATTAATAATAATCGTAGTGCTTTAAGACGACATGTTTATAATAGTAATTGACGATGTGCATTTCATATTGATGTAGTCAGATTTGTTTTAACTCGCTAGATGTTTATTGTGAGACATTTTTCAATGTCTATTTCATTGTCATGGACATCACGACGTTCATAAGGTACTATGTAATTTGAATGTTGCTCGATTGTAGT
This sequence comes from Tanacetum coccineum, assembly GCA_026074375.1. Taxonomy (NCBI): domain Eukaryota; kingdom Viridiplantae; phylum Streptophyta; class Magnoliopsida; order Asterales; family Asteraceae; genus Tanacetum; species Tanacetum coccineum. The sequence continues at coordinate 8,154 of BQNB010049384.1, forward strand.
AATTATCATATATTTGTATAGCAAAACCGATTCTACTAAAAAATGTGAACATCAACATATGCCTCAATGTCCTAAGTCACGAAAAACTTTCGATTCTTCCTCAATAAAATTATTGGATCTTTATTATTATTTTTATTAATATAATAGTTTTGTTTGTAACGCACATTCTTATATACTTTGAACTTTATATGTTGACATTTATTATAGTACAAAACAAAGATTTAAGTTCATTTGAATACCAAATTTAGCTTGGATATCGGGGGACTCATCCCCACTCTCCATCTCCATATCATCGGACGAAGGAGATTAAATCCTCAATTTACACTGCAAGGGTATCTTGGTCATTTCAGTCCACTATATTAATATTTTTTTCTTTAACAAACACTCATTCAACACACACACACAACGCGTTTTTTTTCTCTCTTTACCAACAACAGATCAATCACCACCATGAACAAATTCATTAGATCTAATCCTAACATCTAATCATCACGAGTATCAATATGAGCATAACGAACATCTAATCGATCGAACTTCGATCGTCTATCTCCTTCTTCAGTTGATTAACATCAGGTTAGATTCATCAGATATGTTCTTATTTTAGTTTATTTGATGTGAATAAGCTTATAAATTTATCATCATCCGAATTTATAAGCTTATTATTCAGCTTATTTTGATCGAATATCTTAATTATTTGTTATTAGTGATAAGATAAATTATTTTAGGTCCTTTATGTGAATAAGTTTATGTATTATCATAATTTGAATTTATGTTGTTGAATTATAAGCTATCTTATTAGCTTATTTTGATGAATTATAAGCTATCTTATTAGCTTATTTATGTTGTTAGTGTTAATAAGCTTTATTATTAGCTATTTTTTATGTTCTGAATAAGCTCTATTAGATTAATTTATTGATATAAGCTGAATTATGATGTATTTAACTTATCAGTTAGCAATAAGCAGTTTTAAGTAGCTTTTGGTTAACGTGTTTGATATATCATATATGATACTTTTCATACGTATATCATATATGATATTGCTTTGTCATGTGTATATGGCATGTGATTATTATATATGATATTTTATTTTTCCAAAAAACAGTTTATTTATTCTTTTATATTCATTTTATATTTTCATAATTGAAGAACATGAATGCTTGTTCATTATTGTAGGATATTGAAAATCATAACACAATCGAATGACTAGTGGATTAGCCAAGTTCTAAAGAGAGAAAGTGAGAGAGGACTTTCTAGTGAGAAAAGATGAACTTGTATAAATGAAATGACTAACCCACGGTAAAGGGCTAACACGTTGGGTTTAATACCCGGCCCATTACCGAACATTATACATTAACTACTTAACTACGAGCAACAATAAACGGTAAAATACACGGGGTGACCGAGTCTTTTCCTGATATCTAACAATCTCCCCCTAAGGGAGGTCACCCCAGAAAATATTAATTTAAGCTCAACAATCTTAATCTTGTGTTCAGCTCGTAGTCTTTGATTCTTCATGCATGAATTTCTTTGTACATAATGTAGTGTTCTTCGAGCTTAGTTCCATTGACTTGTGTGATCTTTGAGCTTTCTTTGATATCATCAGCCACATTAAATCTCTTAATCATCCTTGTTGTGGTATTGCCTCCATGTAATGTTATGACCTTCGGACCGGCATGCTCACACTTTTATGGATCATGATAGCACACATCAGAGTTGCAGAAGCTGTGTTGTAGGTCTTTCGGTTAACATGATGTCTTTGATTAGGAACATTAAGTGAGAGCATGAGGTTGTGAATTAACATGTCTCTTGCCATCAGTTGCTACCGTCTACCATCGAGAATTCTTGCAAGTATATGTTAGTGATGTTAGTGATAAACTGACAAAAGTGTCTTTGTTCACTTTCGTTGAATGAGGTTGCAAGAACCACGGTTCCCCGTTATTCAGTATAAATACTGCCTGTGATCAGGTAGAATTCCGAAGAATCTCCTTGACAGGGTTTCGCAGCTGCGCTAGCCGTTCTCAAACCGGGGCGTCTCAAAGTAGACAAAGCACGGAGTGAGTGAACCAGTGAATTAAAAATCCACTTATTAATGAAAAATTGATTTGAAAATCAATCGCGTGTCACTCAAAAAAGAATTTTTTTTGACACATCGACGGTTTTATATCATAAAATCAAATTTCATCAGAAACACATTTGTTTTGAAAGATATACACAGTCAATGTGCTCGAAAATTAGTTGTTGAGCAAATCAAAAGGTTTTTCAAAAACTATTCGCCAATTCACTGCCTGAAACAAGTTTGATTCATAAAGAATCGCACCATCGTTGCTTTCCATTTGTCACAAGTTTAATCCATAGTGGATCTCACATGCCACCTACCAAGAGCTTGTTTGATGTTGGCTCTAGAAGGATTTCCATCTTCATTGTGAGTACTTTCGTATCACTCGGATGTTCTGGCAATACCTCGAGGATAATGCGTAGGACTCATAAAATCTTTACTTGTTGTCACAGTGTGTAATGAACAAGCATAGTTTGTATTAGTGTCCTAACGAGATTTATGGATGATCTCATAGCTCTAGACTCTATCGTGCACATTTGGTTTTTAGTAGTCGGAGGCTGGAGCAGAGTGCCACCTTTTCAATATCATCTAACTCGGAGTGCTCACACTTTTATGGATCATGATAGCACACATCAGAGAGATGATAAAAATGTATTGATCTCCATGAGAAATGAAACAAGTATCCTTTAAGGGATCTTGAGTGGCTAGGGAGGGTTGTGCAGCGTATCACTGGGTCCATGATACTTGTCTTCAATGTCAGCAATCAACCTTGTGATTCTGACAGCATATGTAGTGACCCGGTTTCTGTCTAATGTTTAAGGAGGGCTACTTTCTTTACACCCTTTATCTTAACATTTCTTTTTCATTCTTCAACCCCTTCAGTGCTTACCGAGACTTCATTGCTAGTACCTTGTTGGGTATGTTCCAGTACTAGCTCCATCTCAGTCCGCACTATTCCCTTATTCTCACATTACTCCTTTTGTAATCATACCTAGGACTTCTACACTAACTAGTGGATTGTCCCTGGGTAGATCCCTCCGGCTCTGGCGGGATCATGGGAACGAGTACCTAACCTTACCATCCTTATAACTCCGATAAAGTAATTACAGGGTCGGTCTTTTGGTACAGTTCACCTTGCCATAAACCATTTGAAAAATCAACCAAGGTACTTGTGATATAAATATCAAAGCCATTGTACCTTAATTGTTTTGATTATTTAGAAATGCTCCCCCTCAACAAGTGCATCGGTAATCGAAATTGTTTGGCACAAGGAGGGAGGAGTACCTGCTTGAGTCTTAATAGATCACATTTTTATCAGATTTAATATTTAAATCACATTCTCTCCCCTGATCAAAAATTTTAAACCCTTTGAGATTTAGGATCTCAATTGATTTAAATATGTTAGAAAAATTTGGGAGAAGATGTGGTCTGATTAAATACAAGTCGATATTGGAACCTATATATGCTCTCCCTCAATTGATGAGGGATTCTGTTAGTGTCAGTTATGATGATTTTATAAATAATTTAGAGTTTAACGAGAAACTCATGAAAAATTCATAAACTGACACATAACACTGATAACTATACAACTAAATAATGTACAAAGTCTACAATATAATACACATGATATTGACCTTTTAATTGGAATGACGATATCATTCCGTTCTCTGAAGAAGTTTGTAGTCAATATCACGAACGCGTCCACCAACAAAGCATTCCAGATTCTGGAAGATCCTTCTTGTCTTCAGTCGCCTTTCAATAGCCGCTATGAACTCTTTGCTCCTTGCCACGTCCTTTTGAGTCCAGAATCGCGTATTCATTCCTGGATTGAGCCGTTTGACCTTGAATTCCTTGACTCTGTAATCTAGTGCTTCCAGAATACGTGTCAACGTCCCATCACTGAACTTGTATATCTCATTGAACCTCATGATCTTTCAGTCATTGTTGTCTACCGGGAACACTACTGCTCAAGGAGACTCAATGATGGTATAATCATGCTTGAACTCATAGCCTGTTGCATCCCATCCTGGTTTGGTGAGGTTTAATTATGTCTGGTAGCTTTTAATACCGAGTTGAAAGTCTTTAACCCGCTGTCGAATCACCAAGTTTCGGGTCCATTGCTTGACAGCAGTAGATAGCATCCGTTTGTCTGAACCAGGAAGATGATCGAGATGACCTTGCAGGAGGAGTAGATTCTGGTCTTCAAAGTCACTAGAATACAGGTTCTTGAAATCTTTTTTATCAACCGTATATTCTTGGAAGTCAGCTCTTCGGAGGACAACTTCGCTCAAGTAGTCATACCCGTATCTTGAGTATGCTTTGATTCTTACGACACTGAGAATCCGCATGTGTGTTCTGACATCTTTTCTACGCGACGGAGAATCATGTCTGTCAATATAGAACTTCTGTCGATTAAACCACCAGTGAGAGATGCCATATTTTGCACTTATGTCATAAGTACACACATCATCAATCTACATTTGTTCTGGCACTAGCAGTTCAAGCCCAAAGTCAGGATAACTAGTAGCCTTCATCTTGGAAATCGATAGTGCGGGATTGCTTCCTTTGCTGCCATATCTCAAATACTCTAAGTCTTTATTGAAAAAGAATTATGGTTGAATAGTGACATGACCTAGAGGACCACCGAGAGGCAGTGGTTGACTGACATCGACTCTGACTTGAACTCCTTCTGGATTCGTCCAGTCAATATGATCACTGATCATCTTGTGACACTCCTCCATCTGGAACTGAAGGTGAACGACATCTGGGTAGAATGCTTTGACAACTTCATAAGCATGGCCTTTGAAATCTGCTTGTGTAAGCGTGGTCTTGTTCACTTATCGGCAGTACCATTTCAGGAAAGTCGTCATGTCTCCAGTCTTGGCAAGTAATTAATTCTCAGCAGGGTGCTCATAGGTTGTGGCCAACGCAGAGGCCCAGTTGTTCGCAACATCTGACTTGTTGGAAGAAGGAATGGTCCAGGTAGGTTCAAGTTTCCTCTTCAGGTAGTGGTTTCCACCAGTCTTTTCTCGAGTCAGCTTTTGATTGGTGATCAGTCTCGGAGTCTTTATCATCAGACAAATGTACTTGCGCTTCGAGAATGGAATCATCCTGCATCAGAATCATTAGGAGATAACTCGTGAGTCCCAAAGACACCAGCTGACTCATATCTAGTGTCAGATGTAGTCCAAGCCATAGATTGTGATGCTGAGACTGCCGTCTTAGACGAACTTGGAGCTTTATTGCTTTGTTGCTGAGCAGATCCAGATGTACTAGTAGATAGATAAGGAGGAGGTGGCGGAAACTGAGAATACCCTGATGCTCTTGAAGTACTTAGAGCACCAGACGCGCCTGCTAGAGGAAGTAAAGGTGGTGGCTGTGAAGGTGGAGACCCAGGAGGAGTTCTTGGTACGTTACGTCTCTTTTGTCTCTTTTTACGAGCTTCCTCCTGATCAGCTAGACGTTGATTTGAATAATCTAACTTTAATGACTTCTGTAGATCTTCATACAGGTCATTGTGAATGGTATTAGCCGTGTAGGAGTCGTCTTTAAACATCAGTTATTGAAGAATTTCCTTCATATCAATAGTGGGGAGATCCCTGAAGCGAGCTCGAAATGGAGCTTGCATTACCTAATCTACCGCATCAGTGACTATCTCATCAACTGCTTGGCTCACCTTATGGGGAATATTAAGATTCTCCAAGTTGTATAACCGGGTCCCTTGTTTGTCCAACCTTTCCTCCATGGCTAAGTTGTTTTGGATTAGGTCCGCCATATGTTGTTACAGCTCACTTATGCGACTTACTAGGATTAGATCTGTGATGCTTTGTTGTGGTTAAAGAGGTGGTGGAAGAGATGTTGTTGTTGTGATTATTGAGGTTGTTGCTGTTGATGTTGGTAGTGGAGAGTCGGATTGCATCGTCATGAGATCAATAACCGGAGTGGTCATTGAGGAACCGAGGAGGTGTCTTGATGAATAGGGACCGAAACCATTGATTAAACCTCTGTTTCAGCATTGGTTTTCCCTGGTTCTTCTTCATGTGTCTTCTCCACGAAGAACTGATCAGTGAAGCTGAGATCTTTATCAAGGTTTTAAAGAGAGGACAAGGTTCCAGTGGAGCTAGCAGGTTCTTCAAGAATCACCTGATCTTCAGTTAGCAGTTTGAGGTTTTCCTGAACATTTGGGTAAGCAGTTGTTGTAAACTCCTCATCCATTTGCTCAGGTTTCTGCTGAGTTGAAGCATCAGAGGTCCCTAAGTCCATGTGTTCAAGGTTTGGTCCAGCATGAACCACATGACTCGATTGAAGTTGAGACTCGGCAGCAATACCAGGGTTTGGTCCAGCCTGGCCTTCATCTTGTACACCAGGGTTTGGTCCAGCCTGGCCTTCATCTTGTACACCAGGGTTTGGTCCAGCCTGGCCTTCTTCTTGATTTCTAGCATTGATCTTAGACGCTTCCTCATCAGATTCTGTTTCACTGTCAGTCAGATTTAGTTCCGCATCCATGGAAGGCGACTCAGCATGTGCAGAGGACTCAGTGGGCATAGGAGGGCGCCTCTGAAAGATGAATTGTTCTGTAGGACTCTTCTTCATTGGAGTCTGAAGGGTGAGTAGATCGTGAGCAGCTTGTTCCTCAACGACTTTCTCTTTTCCCTTTCCTTGCACCTCTGGAAGCGGTTGGAATTTCTCAGAGTCAGGCTCTCTCAATACCACAGGACGAGCTGGTCCCTGAGTTCGTTCCCCTTGCTCCTTTAGACTTAGCTCCAGGGCCCGTTGAAGATCTGCTTCTTCATCATCATGTGCAGGTTCCTCAACTGGAACACCTTCATCACTGGGTTCATCAATCAACCTGAGTGGACTTTTAGCCTTGCGCCTTTTTCCCACTAAACCAGCCTTTGATCTTTTAGCAGGCAAGGGATCATCCGGAGTTTCTTTGACCAGCTTTCTTTTCTTAGGAGCCGGGTCACCAGCAGGTTTTGTGACCTTAGCTGCTTTGGGTTTAGTGACCTTAGTAGCTTTAGAAGACTCTGTTGCTCCTCCTTCCTCTGCCTTGCCACGTTCTGCATCCAGAATTTGTTGATACTTGGCAACATGCTCTTGATAATCGTTGTAGTAGGGTGCTCCTTTGATTTCATCAGTGAGAAGCGCATCAGGTATCGGCATCCCAAATATTTCCCTACCATCCTTTCCAACAAACCTGAGGGTGTTCAGAACGTTTTCATCATGTGAATAGTGAAGAGGCGAACCAGTCCTTGGATGAATGTTGTGCTTGGTTCTCAGGTGATGGATGATTAGCTTGGTGAATCTGACGTTTGGGATAAGCAGAAGAGCGGTCTTCTTCTTTCCACGCGAAGCAGTAGCTAGATTCTTCCTGTCAGTGAGAAATGTTTGTATAGATTGAACAAACTCTTCCCAAATCCTTTCAGCATAGTCAATGTTGGAGTGATGAGTGATACCTCAAAGTATCTGCAGTACAGGATGTCTTGGTCGGTCATATCTAGCAGTTTTACCTGTAAGGCACATGTTGATCATGGACAAGACTGCTCTCCATGGTTGGTAGAGAGCATTAACATACATAGCAGACACATTCCTGAGCGTGCTGGGGTATCCCAGAGTGTTGACATAGTCGATTACTGTATCACTAGAAGGTGGAGCCACAAAAGGATTGTTGTCGCTAGTTGTACTGATATCAAGTGCATCTCTGAGAAGATCTTTGTGAAGATTGAACCATTGCTCATCTAGTTGACAGTTGTACAACCCAGTAGATGAGTTGAAACACATGGTGTCCTAAAACTGCTGAATGTAAATCACCGAAATCGTAGAGGATGTTGTGAAAGCCTTGATTAAGTTAGTGTTCTTCAGTAAGGCCACAGCAATCGGGAAGATAGGATTTCTCTAAGACTTTAGTACATCTAGTACGCAGTTACTCTTGCCGATGGGCACCCACTTGTTTACCGGCAGTATTTGATCTTCCGTTTTGATTGGTGGTGTGACATCGGGAGCTTGTTCAACGGGAGCATCATTCGCAGGAATGTTCATGTCAGCCATAGTATATGCACAAGTAGATCCAACAGCAGGACATACATACAGATATATGATGTTAGATAGGAGCAATTGCTCAAAGGGATGTCAACCTTGGAATAAGTTGACCCAAAGATATTTGACATATTGCTAAACCAATCTAATGACAACTCGCTAACTGATTCAAAGAATGATCCTCAACTCGTTACAACTAACTTGCTAAATCATAATATTATAAGCTCTTAACTCGCTACCAAATTAGAAAATTTTGAAAAAAGGGTTAATTATTATAATAAATAAATTTTTCTTTAACTCGTTGAAGTAGCGAGTTACCTGCACACAATTAAATAATAAAGAATATTCAACTCGCCACTGACAACTCGCTAAAGACATCTCGCTATGAATATTCTTATTAAAATACTTAACTCGCTAATATTTTAAAATAAGTGAGAAATTTCCTCAACTCGCTACGGAGTAGCGAGTTGCCTGTTCAAAGTAATATTATAATTCTAACTCGCTACGACAATTTTCAACTCGCTACTAAGAAATATCCTAACTCGCTACTTGGCTCGCAGTCAATTCGCTAAGACTTAAAGTTATGCAAACCCGCAAAAGGGTTCAATAAAGCACAAGGTAATCGCTTAGACAACATTCTTAAACACATAGGAACAATCAGAAACAACAACCAACAATAAACAATGAATTTTGACTAACACAAGTCAACTATTGTCATGAAAATCATCAAGATCCCAAAATGATGAAAGTAGGTACAATTTAAACACAAACGAGGCATCATTTGTCCCTTATAAACCTATCCCAACAAACACCATATCATTCCAAACATTAACAAAGATTTAGATGATGACTAAAGGCGAAATCATTAATTTTGGACGATTTAGTGTGATTTAGGCTACCATGTTTTAGATTAAAAATTAATTACAAGATATAGAGCGACAAGCAAGAGGTACCTTAAAAAGATAAGGCACAGAAATCACAAATCAAAGAAGAGCTCAACCTAGAGAGTTACGTGAGATATTTTTGAGAGAAAACTTTGACTAAATATTTTGAAGGTTTGACCAAACAGTAACTCGCCGACACTTATATATCATAAACGTTTTACCATTTGGCAGTTTTGGTCCCTACACTTTCAAAGTCCATTAAATTGTGGTTTAATGTATTAATAAGGTTCATACAAGTTTCAGATTTGGCACACATGGTCCTTGTAATTTCATAAGCCTTGGAAACATTTAGCAAATTGCACATAAGTCCCTAAACTCGCACATTATTGACAAATTTGGCCCTTTGAGTTAAAATAAATTTAACTCCTCTTCAACATGTAACCCCGTTAAATACAAAATCCTTTTATCATAGAATTAAAATTCCCGTTAGATGTCATAAATTTGAAAATACTCTCCTCCGCAATCAATGACCCGTTTTCTATTGAAAGAGCTGTAGTCGTTGATTGAGTGACAAATTTTGAGAAATTCAAGTCTGATGGATTTTCAAACAACATTTTCCACCGTGGGTAACACAAATAATTTTCTGAAGAATCATAGACGAAAAATCATTTGGTTAAAGAAAGAAGACTTCTCTTCTATAACAAGAAATAATGCACCGAAACGTACATTAAGTCAGAGTTGCATGGATATAAAGTAATCCATGCCTAGGAGAACTTAATCACCCATTGTCAGGAACAGCTATCTTTTTGGCGACATGCTTTCCTCATGTAGAAAAACGGGTTGCAGTCTGAAATAACTGCAAGCCATTAAGACATGTTTTGAAAAATTTAAACTTCCATTCGAGCTTTATTTAAAGACCCGTGTCATTATTGAATGACATTTCTAGGTCCGTAAATGTTATCGATAAACGGAAGACATGTCTTGATAAACTATTTTTGGTATTTTCTATTTTCTGATTTTTTATGATTTTATATTTTTGTATTTTTCTTTTTAGATTTAAGCTATATACATATTTACATAGGATATAAGAGGACCATCCTTTACTCCTCTTCTCCTTCCTGAAGGCGTTTAAGGGTTTTCGGAGACATACTCTTCATACCAAGTCGCAGGAGTAGAAATTCGAACCGCTCTCTTGGTAATGCTTTGGTGAATATGTCCACGAGCTGATAATCCGTCGTATGTTAATGTGCTTGGACCAGGAGTGCTGGACATTATTGCAGCAGAGAGCAATGGCACTGCGATTGTCATAATACAGGGGAATTTTATAGAAGGCAAAGCCGTAGTCTGTGAGCTGTGATCTCATCCAAAGTATCTGAGCACAACATCCAGACATGGCAATGTATTCAGCCTCTGTAGTTGAGATCGCAATGCACTTTTGTTTCTTTGATGACCAGCTGACTAATTTATCTCCAAGGAACTGAGCACTTCCTGACATACTTCTTTGTGTGTCTTGATAACCTGCATGGTCTGCATTTGCATAGGCCGTTAGTGCCATAGCGGTGTCTTTCGAATACCAAAGACCCCAATTAATGGTTCCCTTAAGATACCAAAAGACCCGTTTAAGTGCTTCAAGGTGCTTTTTAGTAGGCGAATCCTGATACCTAGCACACATGCATACAGGGAATACAAGGTCGGGTCTGCTGGCAGTGAGATACATTAGAGAGCTGACCATACTACGAAATCGAGTATGGTCAACTAAAATCCCTAAGGGGTCCTCATCCAGTTTAAGTCGATCCACCATGGGTGTATCAACAGGGTCACATGAATCCATCCCTAATTTCTTTAATATTTCAAGAGAAAATTTTGATTGATTAATAAAAACACCTTTGGGATTTTGAGAAACTTGTAAGCCTAAGAAAAAAGACATTTGACCCATCCTTGACATTTGAAATTTAAAACTCATCTCATTAGAAAATATGTCACACGCTTTAGGGTCAGTCGAGGCAAATATGATATCATCTACATATATTTGAACAAGAAGAATATGTTTGCCTGTTTTCCTAGTAAATAATGTCAGATCAACTGCGCCCTTAGAAAAGTTGTTGTCTAGAAGAAATCGTGACAAGGTATCATACCACGCCCGAGGAGCTTGCTTTAAACCGTACATAGCCTTCTTCAGATGATAAACATGTGTCGGATAGTCCGGATCAATGAAACCCTCTGGTTGACTAACATAGACTTCTTCCTTTAACTCGCCATTAAGGAATGCTGTCTTGACATCCATTTGATAGATGGTCATGTTTTTACTGGCGGCATTGGCGATGAAGTTACGAATAGCCTTGATATGTGCAACCGATGTAAATGAATCCTCGAAATCAATACCCTCCTCTTGTCGATATCCCTTGGCCACCAACCTAGCCTTGTTCTTTAGAACATTACCGTACTCATCAAGTTTAACTTTGTAAATCCATTTGAGAGCAATAATCATGACACAATCTAGTTGAGGTACTAATTCCCATGCTTAAAGTCGATCAAATTTGTGAATCTCATCTTGCATAGCTTGAAACCAGCAATCTTTAGTTATTGCAGATTTGAAGTTCTTTGGTTCGACTTTTGATAGTATAAAGTTATACACGCACCACAAGACATCAGTTGCCAGTTATTTTTTGGTGGATACCAGCCGAGAGGGATTGCCAATAATATTATCCAGCGGGTGATCTTTGCTCCATTTCCCGAGATGATGAAGTGTTTGAGAGACATAAGGAGATTCTGCTAAACTAAGATCCCCGAATGATGATGCTTCAGAACTAGGTTCTGGAGCAAATACGTTTATGAAGGGATTATAGTCAACAGGAGCAAAAGGATTGTCTTCCATGAGAGTATATTCAACTGCAATGCCTTGATGTAAACTTGGAGATTGTAAGGCCAAAGATGACGGTGAATGACTTGGAGAAGGTGCATCTTGATCAATGGTAGTGGATGAAGGTGTACCGGCTGAATTGACTGGAACTGAAACTGCTAGAGCAGGAGAGATCGGTCTTTTAGCGAGAGGAGGTTCCAGGTATTCATCAAACATTGGTTGAAATAAAATCTCTAGTTCTTTATTTGTGGGAGGTACATAAGGTGTTACAGGAACTGGATTTGGTACGAGTCCTGAACTTATCTATCCAGGCATCAAAAATATAGGAGCGGGTCCTGTACTGAGCTGCACAGGAGCCATATGCTCAGTCAGCTCATTGAATTGAACGTGAATAGTTTCCATAATTCGTTGGGTTCTTTTGTTGTAGATTCTATACCCTTTCCTGCTAGGTGCATAACCAACGAATATTCCAATATCAGCTATTGTTTGTAATTTTCCAAGATCTTCGCTGTCATTTGTAGGGTAACAAAGAGCACCAAAAAACACGGAAAAAGGTAAGATCATGCTTCTTATCATGCACCAGCTCATATGGGGTTTTGTTATGGAGAGTGTGAATGAGGGATCGGTTTTGGGTGTAACAAGTAGTAGCCACAGTTTCTGTCTATAGAAACATCGGAGCCTTAGAAAATATCAGCATTGTCCTAGCAGCCTCTAGAAGAGTGCGGTTCCGTCTTTCGGCAACGCCGTTCTCCTGTAGAGTCCTTAGAACTGTCTTTTGGTGAAAAATGCTGACACGTTCATAATATGCAGTCAAGTCTTTATTGACAAATTCTGTGCCATTATCAATACGAATGTATCTAATAGTTTTGTTGAGACCGACTTGTATTTGCTTCAGAAATTTAATGACGAACTCTGGGGTTTCATCTTTCGATCTCAAAAACTTAACCCACGTAAACCGAGAATAATCATCAACGATGACTAAGATGTATTTCTTCCCATTAATTGTTTGCACTCGCATCAGTCTACATAAATCCATATGAAGGGTATTAAGAACTCCCAAGTTGCTATTTTCGGTTTTAGGTTTGTGGGTATGCTTTTTGCTCTTTCCTAGTTGACATGCAGAGCAAAGATGATCTTTCTCAAACTTCAATCTAGGTAGACCTCTGACTAAGTCAATTCTCGCAAGGTCATTAATGGTACCGAAGTTCAAGTGGTTTAAACGACGATGTCGTAACCATAATTTATTCTTGGAGGCTTTAGACAACAGGCAAATAGGAGAGGACTTCATCATGTCGTCAACCGAGATAGTATACAAATTAAAATCATGAGAACCTTTTATTAATTCAACACCATCTGTATCTCGAACATAACATGAATGCTTCCTGGATGCAACTTCCAGATCCGAATCACAAAATTATCTGACAAAAAACAGATTGTGTCCCAGTCCTTTCATATAGTATACCCTGGAGATCACATTGTCACTAATCACGTAATCTCCATAACACATGATAGCACCAAAGTGGTCATTCCCGAATCTAACTATCCCGATGAACTTTTTCACAAAATTTCTGAGCCGTGAGCGATCCCCCGTCATATGTTTTGAGCAGCCTAAGTCCAAATACCAAAGGACGATCTGTACGACCTGCATTTGAAAATAGACGAAGATGGAGAGTTTGGAAAGTTGGATCCCTAATTTTTGTTAGGGTCTTATTGGTTAGCATAAGCAACATCAGTTGGCATAGACGTATCGATTGCCTGATTCACAGTTGGAGTGGGAATGCTAGTAGGAACTGCCTTCTACTGTTTGTTTCTATGTTGGTAACTAGTTCGTGGTTTCTGAGAGTTGTTACTTAATTCTCAGTTATTACAGTTTTACTAGCACAAACGTTTTCAGTTTGCTGTACAGGCAGAACATTGGATGTAGTGAGCCTAGTTAAAGGGAACTGTTCTCCTAAAGTGAATATTCTTCCCGTGGGCTTCCATTGATAACCAACATTGGAAAGCACTTTGGAAAGCACTTTTTCTGTTGCTTTCCAAAGTTGCTTAACTTGCTTAGTCTAAACTTTCTTAACTTTGCGCACAACATTTTTAACAGAGGGTGATGCATTCACAGAGTGCAAATAATTAACCACACACATATCATGATTTGCATAAATTAAGCATTTGTTACATGTCTTGCAAACACAATGAGAATTCGAATTAATTATAGTACGCTTAGAGCGAATACTATAATTTACACGATTCGTGGTTTTCAAACTAAACTTATTGATCCTAGGGTGTTCTTCTACTTTCTTCTTGTTGACACTTTTATCCGGCGAGATCATATTTTTCTTGGTATTGCTCCTAGGCTTTGATCCGCTAGCGTCAGTGCAACTGTTTACTCCTGTAGAAGGAATCACATAGACATTAGTCTTCTGAATGTTCAGTTGCTCTACATGTTTGTGTATGTTATTATTTGACGTTTCACAATTATCCTCAAAAGTAACTTGCTTTTTCCTAGTTAAGGGGGTAGAAGCATGCTTTTTATCTTGTTTATTGAAGTCTTTCGGACAAGTGCCAATCACATATTCTAATAGTTCCTGAGAGTGTTTAGTGTAAAGGCAAGCAGATGCAAGTGATCTATCTAATGGTTTTTCAACCTTAGCTTCCTCTACTATCTCGCAAAGGGTTTCTACACTTTCCTTAAGATGTTTGAGATAATATAGATGAACTTCCCTATTGTTTCTACTATGAGGGGGGATTGGTTCAATGTCTATAACATACCTACCAGGTGAAAGAACTTCTGGTTTAACAGAATCCATAGTGATGCATTTCAAATTTTCATGTATTTGGGCTTTCATATTCTCATTTTCAGTTAACAAGGTAGTTGTCTATTCGATATGTTTAGCATGCGTGATCTTAATAGAATCATACAATTCCTTGTAATGCTGCTTAATTTTTGCATTCTCGGCCCTAAAAAGCTCATTTTATTCTTGAAGAACGGTGACTTGTTCAGTTAATTAAGTGATCTGAAAATCTAAGGCCCTGAAATCAAGAGTACGGTCTGCTTTACTATGGGTCTCCTTTAATTGAGAGATTTGCATTCTCAATTTTTTGATGGCGTTGTCCTTTACTTGAACGGAAGCTTTTATTTTTTCGATTACAAAGACTAAGTTAAAATCAGGAGCATCCCGAGTGGGTAGAGATGTGTTGTTTCCAAAACTTTCTTTAAGGTGTTGATACTTTAACTGTAAATTTAAGTGATTTACCTCAAGGTTGGAAAAACATTTTACTAATTCATTATGATCATCCTTTTGAATCTTATCATGTAATTTATAAATCTCTGCTTCAAGTTCCAGACAACACGCTTGAACAACAATGTGGGCATCATGCATTTCAGTGAATCTAGATACAGTAAGCTCAAAATTTGTTACAATATAAAACACTTATTTAGATAAGCAGTCATCAATTAAATTGTCATTTGCAATGAATAGATTTTTTCGCTTAATCCCATCATACTTCCTATTCACAACATTTTGGTCAACCTCAGCTTCCAACTCTTCAAAAATTTCTTTCATTTCTTTGATTTCTTTAGTGAGAGCCTTACCCTTAAAATGTTCTTTAAGTGTTTTGAAAAATGGAATGACCTCGGTGAGATAACATTCCTTGGTTTGTTCAAAGCCCCTTTCCCCTTCAGTGAGACCTGTTGGTGTAATTCTCTTTTTACAGGTTTTTTCAAATTCTGAAAAAAGTTGTATAAGTGCAAAAAATGTTAATTTTCACTTGACTTTTTGTTGGAAGCACCCTGGGGAAAGCGTTGCAGGTGTATTGGGAGGATACACCATCAACGCTTTGATTGGTCTTGAAGTTGTGGTCTGCTCTTTAAGAGCTTTTGCTTTCATCTTGAGGACATCCTTGGACCAAAATATCTGTCTAGGGGTCAGTTGTGTCTGTGGTGTAAAGGTCGCCAGATAGTTCTCTTTTGAGTAATCTGGGGGTCGAATATTAATGTTTTGTTCAGTCCACAGAGGGGTTTTCATTTTGTCATTCATTTTCTTCCTAGTGATTTTAGCTATCTCTAGGGTATCCTCTGAGTTGTGCACTATGGTCGGGACATGATGGGTTTTGATAATTTCATGACCATTATATAGAGCAGGCTGAACTTGCTTTGCACGGGTGAGACATAATGGGTTCTTATAGCCAATGGCTACCTTTCTCTGTTCATCATAATAAGGTTTTGGTTTACATAACATGTGAACTGTTTGAAGAGACTGGTCTTGTTTGTATAATTTATCCTCGACCTTTTCTTTTAATGCTTTCATGTCCAAAAATTCTTCCAGGTATTTGTTTTCTTTCTGTTTAAAATCCTTTTTCAAAGACGTAACTTCTTCTACCATTGACTTGTTATGGTTGATGGTAGAGTTAAGTTGCATTTTTACAGAATGAAGTTCCTTTTTCAAATTTTCTTCCTTAATATTACGGTCAATGATAACTATTCTTAATTGTTCCTCAATCTTTTGTTCTCTTCAGTTAATTCAAACTTGGCCCGTCTTTCAAACAGTTCAACTTGTTCCTTATATGTTGCAAGTTCAGCGGTCAATGATGCCTTAACTACCTTGTTCTGCTCATTCGCAGAAACACTTTGGGATGTCTGTTCATGCATTTCATAAATTATCATCATGTAAGCATCATTTGGCACAGAAGATACATTACATTGTATAACTGGCTCTGTGTTGTCCTTCACATGCTGATCATATGGAATCATATTGCTATTACTCGTATAATCAACATTTGATTCAACAACGCAGTTTGGTTGTACATCATGATCCATCTCGTGTGCATCATTATGCTCACAAACAGCATCCTGATAGTTATCATATTCATGTACCTCAGATAGAATGTCTGAATCGTATGACGGACCGGCTTCATCATAAACTGGATCTACTGATGACAGATTTTCCATGAATATGGTCTGTGTAGTAGGAGCCTCATCAACATCCGAATCAAAAGCATCACATTCATTGGCTTGAAACACATTATCCACATTAAGTGCCAGATCTTGAACTGGTAACTCATTCACATCCTCATCAATGGCAGTATCATGACCACCTGAAAGAAATAGCAACTGCTCTTCATCCAAAACCACACCATTTTCTTGAGCTTGCATCAGCAACATCTTGTCTTTGAAGTAATCTAAATTATGTGGTCGCTTGGGTTGAGTGCAGTTCCTTGCAATGTGTCCTATACCATTGCAGTTATAACACTTAATCTGTCTAGCTTGACCAGGATTTGCATTCCCAACTCTATTCTGCGCCCCTACATTACCAGCTGCACCTGCGCCCCCTTATCCGTTCAATTCGCTTAAGCTAATCCGTAATCATTTCAAAAGTAAAGTATGTATTTGTGACCAAAAATGAAGTCAAGTAATGTATCCCATAGCGAGCTATGTAAATGAGTATGTAAACCAATTTGTAATCAACCATGTAAATGCATTTGCAAACAAGCATGTTCTCACCCCAAAAATATATGTAAAACCAGTAAAATATGGGGCTATAAACTCACCTCGATGTTGCGGAACAATCGGCAGAAATGCACATATTAAGCACAACACAAACAGAAACCGGAACGACTCGACCAAGAAGTTGCGGTTTATCTTAACGGCTAAGATCCACTAGCCTAGGATAATGTATTTGGGTTTTCCGATGGATAGTCACATCAACGCGTCACGTTGATAAAAGACTTAGATTTCAAGTTGTAATAGTTTGGTGGTTGGTTAAATAGAATAAGTCAAAAGTATATATAATTCATTTGGTGAATTATATAACAAAGTATGTAATATATTCCGTGTATATATTACATATGAAAATTAAACATGTATATAATTCATATGGTGAATCATATAACAAAGACAAACAATCAATAAATAATCGGGGTATATAATACTTTGCAAGTATTATATAAGAAACGTGAGAAAATAGTTGAACAAAATATTTCGACACGTGTTCGGAAATCACCACTTTAATTAATAACAGTTCTCGTATAACCGTAAACGCATGTTTTAAAGTTAGAAATCATGTAAACGACGTTTTCAAAGCTTTTATAAAAGTTATACTTTTATCTTCTACTCGGAAATATTATAAAATCTTATTTTATAATTTAGTATTTTGTTTCCTTGACGGATTTCTATAATAATAGAATTATAGTGAAAATTACTTAGTGTAGTAATCTATAGAAATTTCGGCATGTCCTATTCGTTTGTAAGACGTTTCCCATTTTTACAAAACTCAGTGCTTTTTCCTTTTTCAATCAATCCGTATTACAAACACCCACGTGTTTTAAATATATATATATATATATATATATATATATATATATATATATATATATATTTCTAAACTAAACAAAATAATAAATATCACATTTATTTAACCATTTAACCACCATTATATCCGGTTTTATATTTATAAATCTTACGATATATTTATTTGTTGATTCATTTAAACCAAACACACCCTAATAGTATTTATGCCCACCCAAACATACCTCTTACTATTTTCCTGCTCACCCAAACACACCTCTTACGGTCTTCCTGCTCACCCAAACGTTCCCTTATAGTTTTCTGTTAAGCCAAACGCACCTATGTGGTATTACTGCTAACCCAAACGCACCCTTATACATTTATATTAAACCCAAACACCCCTAATCTGTTATAACCTAAACCAAACACACCCTTTGTGTTATAAACATCAAAACCAAACGCCCTCTTGGGCTGTTAAACACGAAACAAACATACCCATGTTGCTATTATTAAACCAAACGCACCCCTAGGTGCAAAACTCAGATCCAAACGCACCCCTCGTGGTGTTAAGAGAACCAAACGCACCCTCGATGCTGTTTTGACTAAACAAACGCACCCCCCTCGGTGATTTAAGAAGAACAAACGCACCCTTGGGAGGTTTTTATCAAAACCACACGCACCATTGTTGGTTTAAGAAAACCACACGCACCCTTGGTGGTGCTTCTGTTAAACCCAACGCACCCTTGTTTGTGGTTCGATTAAAACCAAACGCGCCCTTATGGTGATGGCGGTTGGGAGATGGTGGTTGCGGTGGTGTTGGTGTCGGCTGACGGGGTGGAGGTGGGGATGACGATGGTGATGTGGATCTATGGTAGGGTGGCATGTTATGGAGATGATGATGGTGGCGCGAGGGTGGCGGTGGCAGTGGCGTAGAGGAGGGTGGTGACGAGGTGATGGGTAGCAGCTGGATCAGTGGTGGGTGTGGTGGAGGTGATGTGGTTGCGATATGGTGGCAGCCGTGGGGAGCGGCGGCTGGAGATGATGACGATGAAAGGGTGGTGTAGATCTGGTAGATCGGAGTGAAGTGGTGGTGTATGGCGTCGGTGGTGGTTCGCCGGAGGTGGCCGGAAGTTGGCCGAAAAAGGGTGGGAGGCGCCGGAAACTTATAAGATGGTGGGGTGTGTGTGTTTATATAAATGAAACCCTAAATGAAATAACTTATATATATATATATATATATATATATATATATATATATATATATATATATATATATATTTTCAAATCAAAGTGTAAAGTATATAATACTTGAGGGGTGAAGGTGTAAATATAACTACAAGGACCGAAAGTGTAACTTTGATATAATAATGGTTCGGGTCTCGTCTAGGCCACTTAACGGATGATTTAAAATACGAAACCTGCGCCATTGCGTTCCAAATTATTTTTCCTATGAAAATGAGTATTTACTTGATAGTATTTCATAAATATTTTTATAACATTTATGAAAATATTTGTTATTTATTTGGTAACCCGGTTATGCCTTGTCCGAAAATAAAAATGAATTTTAACCCGAATATTCGCGTTTTTAGCAAACGTTTTCTGAATAAAATGATAAATATTTTATTAAATATATTTATTTAATAACGGTGATAATTAAATGTAATTTAATTATTTTCATGTCGGTACACGTTGTTTTCGTTTTCAAAATTTTGCGAGGGTATTTTAGTCATTTTCTGCTTGTTTTCGGGTCTCGGGCAAAACTAAAAAGTTGTTCGGAATGTCGTTTTACATAAAATTGCTTTAGAGTCCGAGTCGTGAAAACGCGATTTAGCAAGTCGTTTTTGATAAGACAACTTAGGAATAACATATATCTTTTCGCTTTCAAGTCAAATAAGAAAATAAAAATAAATTTGCACATGAGAGATATGTAATAATAGACATATTTATTATTTAATTATGTTCCGATAAATTACCGGTTACGCGGTAATCGTTTTTAAGTGACAATAAAAGATCAAAAGCCAAAAAGTCCAATCAGACCCCGAAAAAGTAAAGGGTAAAATAGTCATTAAAATTCTAAAAATTTGCCAGTTGTTACAACAAAGCTTCCGAGATCTTGAATAATCTCCGAATCTTGAGTCTTCTCTCGATCACCTCCATAAAATCCTTACTCCTCCTTCGATCGTCCTCAGACCAAATTCGTGTTGCCATGCCCGGATTGTACTCGTACAGCTTGAAGTCTTTAACCATGTGATCCAGCTTCTCCAGAATCCTATTCAATGTGCCATCACTGACTTTGTGCACCTCAGTCTCTCGCATCATCTTCTTCTGATCATTCATGTCTCTGTAGATTACTGCCCTTGGCTTGCTGACTATGGTGTAGTCTTCTTTGAACAGAAAGTCAGAAGCATCCCAATCTGGTTGAGTGAGATTGAGTTTCGTCTGATAACTTTCAATCCCTAGCTACAGATCTTCTACACGTTTTTTGTTTAATTAGAACCACGAGAACCTTTAATTAATTCAACACCATCTGTATCTCTAACATAACAAGAATGCTTCCTGAATGCAACTTCCAGATCAGAATCACAAAATTGTCTGACAGAAAACAGATTGTGTCCCAGTCCTTCCACATAGTATACCCTGGAGATCACACTGTCACCAATCACGTAATCTCCATAACCCATGATAGCACCAAAGTGGTCATTCCCGAATCTAACTGTCCCGATGAACTTTTTCATGAAATTCCTGAGCCGTGAGCGATCCCCCGTCATATGTTTTGAGCAGCCTGAGTCCAAATACCAAAGGACGATCTGTACGACCTGCATTTGAAAACAGACGAAGATGGAGAGTTTGGAAAGTTGGATCCCCAATTTTGGTTGGGTTCCTGTTGGTTAGCAGAAGCAATAGCAGATTGCATAGAGTCAGCAATTGCCTGATTCTCAGGTGAAATGGGAAGGCTAACGGGAACTGCCTGGTACTGTTGGTTTCTACGTTGGTATCTGGTTAAAGATTTCTGAGATGTGTGACTTAATTTCTCAGTTATCACAGTTTTACTAGTACTAACGTTTTTAGTTTGCTTAGCAGGCACTACTTTGGGTTTAGTGAGCCTAGTTAAAGGGCACTATTCTCCTAAAGTGAATATTCTTCCCGTGGGCCTCCATTGATAACCAACACTGGTAAGCACTTTTCCTGATGCTTTCCACACTTGCTTAACTTGCTTAGGTTTCCAAACTTGCTTAACTTTGCGCATAACATTTTTAACAGAGGGGGATGCATTCACAGAGTGAAAATAATTAACCACACACAAATCATGATTTGCAGAAATTAAGCATTTTTACATGTTTGGCAAACATAATGTGAATTCAAATTAATTATAGTACACTTAGAGCTAATACTAGAATCAACACGATTCGTGATTTTCAAACTAGACTTATTGGTCCTGAGGTGTTCTTCTACTTTCTTCTTGTTGACACTTTTAGCCGGCGAGATCCTATTTTTCTTGGTATTGCTCCTAGGCTATGATCCGCTAGCATCAATGCAACTGTTTACTCCTGTAGAATGATGAAAGGAACATTATCCTTTTGAATATTTTAGTTCTTCTACATGTGTTTTGTATGCGTTATAATTTGACGTTTCACATTGGTCCTTAAAAGTAACTTGCTTTTTCCTAGTTAAAGGGCTAGAAGCATGCTTTTTATCTTGTTTATTGAAGTCTTTAAGACAAGTGCCAATCACATATGCTAATAGTTCCTGAGAGTGTTTAGTGTAAAGGCAAGCAGATGCAATTGATCTATATAATGGTCTTTTAACCTTAGCTTCCTCTACTATCTCACAAAGGGTTTCTACACTTTCCTTAAGATGTTTGAGATAATCAAGATGAACTTCCTTATTGTTTCTATTGTGAGGGGGAATTGTTTCAACATCTATCGCATACCTACCAGGGGTAAGAACTCTTTGTTTTACAGAATCCATAGTGATGCTTTTCAGATTTTCATGTATTTGGGCCTTCAGATTCTCATTTTCAGTTAGCAAGGCATTTGTTTGTTCGATTTGTTTAGCACGCGTGATCTTAATAGAATCATACAATTCCTTGTAATGCTGCTTAATTTTTGCATTCTCAACCCTAAAAAGCTCATTTTGTTATTGAAGAACGGTGACTTTTTCAGTTAATTGAGTGATCTGAAAGTCTAAGGCCCTGAAATCAAGAGTGCGATCTGCTTCACTACGGGTCTCTTTTAATTGAGAGATTTGCATCTTTAATTTTTTGATGGCGTTGTCTTTTCCTTGAATGGAAGCTTTCATTTTTTTTATTACAAAGACAGAGTCAAAATCAGAAGCATCTCGAGCGGATAGAGATGTGTTGTATCCAAAACTTTCTTTAAGGTCTTGATACTTTAACTGCAAATTTAAGTGATGTACCTCAAGATTGGAAAAACATTTTACTAATTCATTATGATCATCTTTCTGAACCTTATCATGTAATTTAGAAAGCTCTGCTTCAAGTTCCAGACAACGTGCTTGAACAACAGTGTGGGCATCATGCATTTCAGTGAATCTAGATACAGTAAGCTCAGAATTTGTTGCAATATAAAACACTTCTTTAGACAAGCAATCAACAACTAAATTATCATTTGCAACGAGAATATTTTTCCGCTCAATCTCATCATGCTTCCTATTTACAACATTTTGGTCAACCCCAGCTTCCAATTCTTTAAAAAAAATTCATTTATTTAATTTCTTTAGTTAGAGCCTTTTGAATACCCTTAAAATGGTCTTTAAGTGTTTTGAAAAATGGAATGACTTCGGTGAGATAGCATTCCTTGGTTTGTTCAAAACCCCTTTCCCCTTCAGTGAGCCCCGTTGGTGTAATTCTCTTTTTACAGGTTTTTTCAAATTTCAAAAAAAGTTGTATAAGTGCAAAAATGTTAATTTTCACTTGACTTTTTGTTGGAAGCACCCTGGGGACAAGCGTTGCAGGTGTATTTAGAGGATACACCGTCAACGCTTTAGGGGGGGGGTGGTCTTGAGGCTTTACGCCTTTGAGAGCTTCAACTTTCACTTGAGGAGATCCTTAGACCAAAAATATCTGCTACAGGGTCAATATATTTTCTAAGTGGGAAAGACCCGCTAAAAATTCTCTTTCGATTAATCATGGTGGTGCATTTAACCTCTTTGTTTCACACACACCTAGGTCCTTTTATTTTTCATTCATTAGTTTTTTAGTAGTCTCAGCTATCTCTAGGGTGTCCTCTAAGCTGTGCAATATGGCTGGGACATGATTGGTTTTGATAATTTCATGACCATTATATAGAGCAGGCTGAACTTGCTTTGCTCGGGTGAGACATAAGGGGTTCTTGTAGCCAATCGCTACCTTTTTCTGTTCAATACATAATAAGGCTTTGTTTCACATCTATGTAACTGTTTGAAGAGATTGTCTTGTTTTATAATTTATCCCTCGACCTTTCATTTAAAGCTTACATGTCATAAAAATTCTCAGTATTTTTTTTCTTTCTGTTTAAAATTCTTTTTCAAGACGTATAACTTCTTCTACCATTGCCTTGTTATGGTTGATGGTAGAGGAAAGTTGCATTTTTACAGAATGAAGTTCCCTTTTTAAATTTTCTTCCTTAATATTACGGTCAGTGATAACTATTCTTAATTTGTCCTTAATTTTTTGTTGTCTTTTAGTTAATTCAAACCATTGCCCGTCCCATACAGTCAACATGTCCCTTATATGTAGCATTACTACGTCAATGATGCATTAACTACTTTGTTCTGCGTATTCGCATAGGCATTTTAGGCTGACTATTCATGCATTTCATTAATTATCATCATATAGGCATCATTTGGCACAGAAGATACATTACTCTGTACAATAGATATTGCGTTGTCCTTTACATAATGATCATACGGAATCATATTACTATCACTCGTATAATCAACATGTGAGTCAACAACGTGGTTTGGTTGTACATCGTCATGCATCACGTGTACTTCATGATGCACAACAACCAGCATCATATAGTGTCATGATCTGGTACCTCAGATAGAATGTCTGAATCATATGACAGACTGGCTTCATCATAGACAGGATCTGCTGATGAGAGATTTGCCATGAACATAGTCTGTGCAGTGGGAGCCTCATCAACATCAGAATCAAAAGCATCACAATCATCAGCTTGAAAGACATTATCCACATTGAGTGCTAAATCTTGAACCGGTTGCTCATCCACATCGTCATCAACAACATTGTCTTGTCCACCTGCAATAAATAGCAACTGCTCTTCATCCAATGCCACCCTATTCTCCTGAGCTTGCATTAGCAACATCTTGTCTTTGAAGTATTCTGAGTTCTGTGGTCGCTTGGGCTGAGTGCAGTTCCTTGCTATGTGGCCTATACCGTTGTAGTTGTAACACTTAATCTGCCTTGCTTGACCTGGATTTGCATTCCCAACTCTGTTCTGAGCTCCCCCATAACCAGCTGCACCTGTACCCCTTGCATTGTTCCCCTGACCTCTATTCTGTCGACCCTGAACATTCTGAACAACAACCCTGCCGTCTTGAACTGTGGCTTGGTTCCTTGTATTTGATGAAGTTCTGAGTTGATTGTTAGTTTGAGGAAGGTATGTTTTGTATGATTGGGTGAGTAGGGCAAGTGTGTTGGTTAAGTTCTCAATTAAGTTGTCCGTTGGAGAGAGTCCCGAATCAAGTTGAGTGTTGTCAGCAAAGTGTGGTGGAACATAAATAGATGGTGGATTTGTAGATGATTGTGCATTGTACTGCTAATGTGAAAACATTGGACATCAAAGCGAGAGGATCAACATTGTGTTGAGTGAATCGTTCCAACTTCATTTTGTTTTCATTGGCATGTGCCTCATGCTGCTTTAGATACGCATACAGTTGATCATAGTTGGAGTCCCTCAAACCTCTATTGAGTTTCACTGCTGTTACAAATCTACCCCATTCTGGTAATATGTTATTAACAAATTTAGAATTCAACTGCATTCGGGACATAGTCATCCTGATGTTACGCATGTCGTTGATGAGTTTGGCAAACCAGACATAGTAATCATAAATAGTCTCACCTTTGTGTTGATGGAAGTGTTCGAAGTCATCATACAGTTGTAATTCACGGTCTTCTTTTGTTAATTCCGAACCTTCTAGGAGCATCTTCACATTGTCCCATATGTCCTTTGCATCAGTGTAATGATTGATAAGTGAGTAGATATCTTTTGGCAACCCTTGCAGTAAGATGTTTGTTGCCCGAATGTAATCATTGTATCTTTCCTTATCTTTAGGTGACATGTCAGAATAGACTCGAGGTTGTTCTGGACCTAGATGTAAGGCACCTTCAGTACCTTCAGCAAGTGTTTCCCGAAAAGTTCCCATCTGAAAAGGTCCTTCATCAATTGACTTCAAGATGTTTACCCCATTCTCTCTACCCCGACAATACAGTCGAATTCGTTGTTGCCATGATGCAAAGTCAGTCCTATTAAGCATAGGTGGTCGGGTATTGGAACCGACACATTGGATGTCTTTCGAAAGATTAGCCATCTTAATTGATTGTGAAATGATTAAGTTGATCGAACAATGATTAGTGATTGTATGTTAAAAGTGGTGATTGATTGTTTGAAATGGTGAATTTTTGTACATGTTTGTTAGGTAAATCCACAACTCGCTGCAATGTAACTCGCTGGAAGAGACTTGATAACTCGCTGGCAAGAAACAAATTGGACAAAGTTCCTGTTCACAAGTCGCTAGAAAAAGTCTTCAAATAACCTATAACTCGCTAGTAGTAACTCGTTGGCAAGAAACAAATTGGACAGAGTTCCTGTTCACAAGTCGCTAGAAAAAGTCTTCAAATAACCTATAACTCGCTATCCGTAACTCGCTAGAAAGAAATTAAACTGACATAGTTCCTGTTCATAACTCGCTAGTATATAGATCTTCAAAAACCTGTACTCGCTACCTGCAACTCGCTACCTGCAAGAAAGGTTAACTCGCTACCTAACTCGCTACCTGCACAAGAAGACAACTCGCTGACATAGTACTTTCTGACACACAGTGTACTATGCTGACAACTCGCTAGTACAGTAACCTAACTCGCTAGAATGAAAAATTTGGTTTTTCACCTAAATACACCTAAAAATCACCCTTTTGAACGTTTTTGCCTGGTTTCTTTTGCACAACTTGGTACTAGAAGGCTATAGCAACTATAAAAACATGAAATTTAACATCACAAACGTCAAGATCAAAGAAAACCAAGAACAAGACTATAAACCTTCAAAAACTAAACTTTTAATCTAAACTAACCAAGAAAACACACGCATAATCTAGCTAATCATCCCATGTGCTCTGATACAAATTGTAGGATATTCGAAATTATAACATAATCGAATGACTAGTAGATTAGCCTAGTTCTACAGAGAGAAAGTGAGAGAGAACTTTCTAGTGGGAGAAAATGAACTTGTATATTATGAATGACTAACCCACCTCTTCCATGGCATGGAAGAGGCTTATATAGTAACTACAAAAACCGGCCTAGGCCTTGGTAAAGGGCTTACACTTTGGGTTTAATACCCGGCCCATTACCAAATGTTATAAATTAACTACTTAACTACGAGCAAAAATAAACGGTAAAATACACGGGGTGACCGAGTCTTTTTCTAATATCAAACACAGGACAATAAATGAACTATCATATAGGCTAACATGCAAATCCAATCAATCACACAAATACCCAGTAAACGACCATAAGACGTCTCATATCATACCAAGGTCCATGTGGTTACCCCCTTAGCCCAGGCCATGGATACTCCCAAAGTAACCTTCCTGCTCGCTAGGCCACAGTACTATCCACTAAACAGGCCATGGATACCCGTTGGTGATCCCTCCTGACTTAGTTCGCAATTCTCCATATCACATCATAAAACATGTAGCACATAACATACAATAGTCACATATAGTCCTTGCATCTTTGACAACACATTATCACAGTAATCAAAACATTTCCAAATACTTTGCATCATTTCGACCCCAATAAATCATAAAAAAAGAGGGGCTATGAAACTCACCTGATGCACAAGCAGCTTCCAAACAATATCAATACAAGCTACACAATACAAACACAAACATGTTACACGCGACCAAGTTAGTCTTATTTTATTCTCGAGTATTAATTATATTTTTCATTTTTATGTTGAGATATGAACTCACGACTAACCGGGAGAATTATGGCTTACATTTGTAATTTACGCGACGTTTACAAGGAACCGGCGAATTCTACATTAAGCATCGACGCTTATATTTTCAAAATGCCATAGAAATATTTTTGTTGCATTCGTTTTTATTTTTCGTGTCTCGTACTATTTTTACTTTTTACGAAAAACGACTACAAATCGTACCTTTTTAAATATCGGACTTTGAAAATACCCGCCTTAACAATTAGTGGGACAAGTAGTAAACTACTTATCCCACTAATCTCACCATGCAAAGGGGTGGTGTCACCAAGAGGGCATGTGTCCTCTTAGTGTTAATCCAACCCATTAACTTAAACACTTGTCCTCCATGTCTCTTCCATATTTAAGCTAAATTTTACCAACTAAAACACACACTACACATTCATTCTAGTAAAAGTTAGAACACCAAAAATCCTTCTCTCTTGCCCTCCCTTGCCGTGACCTTATACCCACCAAAACACCAATTCCATAAAATTTTGAAGATCAAAAATTAAGCACACAAGTGATGATGATATCCTAGTATATTCCTTATAATTTTGGTGGTGATTTAAAGAAGCATTCAAGAAGGTTTTGTACACTTTTGGGGCTGATTTTATAAGAATTTTATAAGGTCATTTTGGTGAAGAAAAATGGTGATCAAAAATTATTTTGGGTGAAGATCAAGTTTGAAGATTGAAGTCTTGTATATTTTTGATCATTAGATCATCATCTTCATTTTATTGTGGTAAAATCTCATGAGTTTTGTTTATGTTTCATTTTGATTTTCAAATGTATATGTACATGTATGATATTTGATGATCAAGTAATAAAAATGGCCATGCATGTATAGATCTAGGTTAATTATAGCTAAAATAGTCATCTAAAACAAGTGAAAAAATCATCTAAATTATGAGCGGTAATAAACAGTAGATTCTATAAAACTCAGTAGATTTGAGGATTGATTTGATGACATGAGGTCATAGATAAATCTCTTATGTACATTGGGCAAATTGGATAATTCCAAGAAAGTAAATAATGAACGAGTTATGGTCAAAACATTAAAACTAGTCAAATCTGGACCTTGCTGTACAGATTGTGTAAAAAGTCATATTTACGGGCTGAACCAATTAAAAAGTGAATACTATGGGTTGTAGCTAAAGTAATTTAGATTCTGAATCAATTGGATATTCAACCAACTTTTTATGGTTTGTAAATGGCATCAAAAATGGTGAAAGTGAAATTTCAGTCCAAAAAGCTAATGTGACCTTTATGTATAAAAGTAACCATATGTATAAGTATAACTAAAAGATGTACTAAAATGAGTTTGAATCTGTAAAGTGGACTTAACAATAAAGCCAAACATATAAATATATAAATTATACTATTTATGGTTTATAAATAACAACAATTTCCTTAACACAAAAGTACATAAATTTTCCTAAAACCCGAACTCTATATTATGTAAAATGGTTTTATAACTAAAACCCGAGGTGGTAAGACCCACTTTTTGGAAGTTTTAAAAGGCTAATAAACTGATAATAAAAGTATCCCGACCCCGAGAACCCGAAAACTTATAATAAAAGTTGTATATGAGCTAAAATGGACCCGTAAGGCTCATTGGACCACTAGGCCCAATGAAACAAAATGGACTATATGGACTTAGCATTAGGCCCAATATAACACCCCGTGTTTTAGGGTCATTGACGTCGTCAATAAATTCACTATGTACTTTTAGTATTGTACGCGTTTGCTTTTAAATCGTAAACGTTAAGATAAATCGCGTAAGCTAAAAATTAGCGTTCAATGTAAACGGGCATCAAACGATTAAATGTTTACATCAAGCAAGTGTTAAGTAATTATTTTGAGTATAATTATTAACTTTGTTCATTGTATTTTTATTGGTTGCGTAAATTGATTACGTTTCGCGATAGAATACGTTTAGGCATTCCCGAAACCACCAAAACTTTTCTACGCTTCAACAAATACCCACTTTTATACCCAATACCCAAAAATTACAAAAATACATCATATATATGTTACTATGGCCGGATATAGGTGTAAGTATACAAGAAATATCTCAAAAATTTGGCAACTTGCATTGTACATTCACCAACCAATTAAACCATAAGTCTTTGCAAGCAAAAGACCATGCCTTGACCAACTATTTCCCTAAAATCCCTCATCTTGTCCAAGACTTTCCTATGGCACATTTGACTTGTCCAAGACTTTCTTATATCATATATACTTGCACCTTTACAAGAGATAACATTCACACTTCACTTTACATAACAAAAATCAATTTTTGTCTCCCTTTTGGCTCCTTTAACCTACAGCATTCCACAAACACACACCAAACCCATACAAAATTTTAATTGTAACATTTACACACATCCCTACATCATTCCTAAGATGTCTTAAAGTGTTTAGAAGGATTGGTTTAAGCATTTTCAAGGTTTAAGCAAGGAAAAGCAAGATTAGGGTTTCTAGTTGGATTAGGGTTTTGAAAGTTTGCAAGCTTGGGTTTAAAGTCTAAACAAGGGTTTAGCACATATTTCTCATCATCATTGTTCATCATAAGGTTATCTAAAAGCCTTTATCTTTTCATTTCATGAGTTTTTATGCATATGTTAGTTCTTATAGCAAAATCACCATTTAGGACTTTTAAACATGTAAAAAGAGTTTTTACTTGTAATCATGGATTTGTGCACTTTTACATATGATATGTTGTTGTTAATATCATGATAAAATGGACATAGAAGTGTTGTACCATGTTGGTTTAAGCATAAAAATGTATATGTACAAGTTAGGGTTTTCAAGGTTACTTAATATGTTACAAGTAAAAGTATTGCAAATGACTTATTAATCTTGTTCATGGACTTTTGTTTATGTTATATGAATACTAAAATAAGGTTATAATGGAAGTATAACTCTTGTACACACTTGGTTAATGTATAAAAAGTTCATATGTAAACTTGTTAAATTAGGGTTTCTTTAATAAGTTTTGATTAAAAGTGAGATTAAGACCTTGTTAACTTGGACTTATGGACTTTATTATATATATGACTTATGATATAAAGTGAGGTGGAAGACTTGTGGTAAATTTACAAAGGTAAAAAGTACATAAAACAAGCCTTATATAAAAGTATACATATAGAACATAAAGGGGCTGTTTGGATTTCGAATTTCAAACAGTGAGTTTGATGTTTTATAAAGATAATACACCTCACGACGATTCCAAAAAGATAAGAAACTCGAAAAACGGATTAATAACGAAAAAGATACGCTAATTACGAGTTATACGTTAATTAAACGGGTTTATAAAATAACTTTTATAAAAATTATACAAAACAGAAAGTTTGATGTTTTTAACAGATTATACACATTTCTAGGATTCCAAAATGATAAGAATCATAATTTTTTGATTAAAAACGAAGAAGTTATGAATTACGCGAGTTTATATACTTAAAATGTATAAAAATACTTTTATAAAACCATTTTTATAAAAGTTACTGTTCATGATAGAAACATTTATTTTTGTAAACCTCATAAATAAATAGAACTTTCAATTACGAGAACGTGCTCAAAAGAATCGCTAAAAACGGAGCTATAACGAATAAAATACGACGTTTACGGGTTTTACGATAACTAAAACTACAAAAATAACTTTATAACTGGTGTGAACAGTAAAAAGTACTGTTCATCAGGGGACTAAAAATATGAAAATGTCAAATATTGATAACTCGGCTTAATACGAAAACGTGGACATAAGAAACGCAAGAAACGGACTTGAAACGCGAAAGTTACGCCAGTTTTACTACAACGGAAATTATAAACGTTTTAACTTATTAAACACAATTTTACCAAAACAATTAGATGGTGATTAGCTATATAGAATGATATATGGTAGTAGTTACCCAATGTGATTAGTACTTATACGACCTTAAATTAAATAGGTTGCATCTGACGATTTGCGTGACACATTATTTGTGATATACTTGATATTCGCTCACTCAAGGTGAGTTCATAGCCCCACATTTTACATGATTTGTTTTACAAGTTTTTGGGGTGAGAAACATGCAATGTTTTATAATTGGACACAAGTGGTTAAGTTTTATATTATGATTACGTGTTGCTTAAGTAGCGATAACCCCAGTTGAGCCCATTATCATGAACTGTCAATTACTGAGTGTGAGCGCGAATGTTATAAATAGATCTATTGGGATTGACATCCCCGTTCGGGTGATTAGCTATCACTGGGCAAACAAACGTATACCATGTCGAACATAGGATGTTGCGTGTTAGAACATCATCACGGGCAATGTAGGCCATTTATATGGTATTCATTTATGTCGAGCTTCAGTGTCATGAGCTTAAGGAATTAAGCTTAAATCTAAAAAGGAGAAGTGATCTTCGAAAGCTTATGAAGTTGTGCTTTAATCTATAAAATCAAAGAAAACTAACCTAGAGGAACTCTTAATCTACCGAAATTTAAGCATGAAACAGGCAAACCTGAGAAATAAGCAAGGAAACACAAACTAACAAATAAGCTAGAGAACTAAATAAGCTAAACTAGACTTTGAAACTTTAAGGACTTATCAAACTACTTATTATCCAACAAATTAAGCTATAAAATCTAGACTTAAAAGCTAATTTAACAAATTACACTCTACTTAAGTTCCTACTTTTTTGAATTTTCAGTTTTTTATGACTTTTGACAGCCTAATTTAAACTAAGTAAATGAGCTAGAAAATTTTCAAATTATAGACTTAAACAAAATAAAGCTATATTAAAACTAAAATCCATACTGAATTTGATAAGCTAATAAATCTTTAAAATTACTGTTCTAAATTAAGCTGAGAACACAGCAGTACTAACTGAGGTTAGTACTGCTAGTGTAAAAATTCAACAGTACTTTGAAAGTACTGCTGATGCAATTTGATTTTTGAAAACGTAATAAGTAATGAAATAAGCTAGAAAACTAAAACTAAAATCTTAATAAGCTATAACTAAATCTAAAATTAAAACTACTAAATTTGAAAAGCTAAAATTTATACTAACAGTACTAACTTGTGAAGGCAGTACTAACTTTTTAGTTAGTACTGGCAGTGAAAAGAGTCCAAGCAAGTACTAACTTAAGTTAATACTGCTAAGTTGGCAATATTTGAGACTATCCAACTAAACCAACACAACCCTTTACCAATTTGACAGGACGAGAAAGTTTTTTAAAGAGAAATTTGTGAACAAAAGCATAATACCAAACCAGATAAAAACTAGCTTAAAACAAACTTAATAATCATGATTAAACAACTGAATAAGCCTTAATCTAAGATCTAAACTATTTAAACTAATATTTTTGGATTTTATGAGTTTTTATGACAGAAATTAGCAACTAATGATCTATAACTATATAAGCAAAAACAGATTAGGACAAACAACTAATAAGCACTAGAAGAGATATTTAAAACACTAAAAGCAAAGAGAAAAAAGCAAATAATCCAATTTTTAAGCATATAAGCAAAAACTAAGCAATTAAAACTGAAATTAGAGAAGAATGAAAAGAGAAACTTACTTAATCCTTTAGCTAAACAAAAGGGACCAATTAAGGCAGCTACAAGCTCTCTAGCTTATTAATAAGCTAGAGTATAAGTCCTTGAGATCTCTTCCAATTTAAGATCCCCTTCCAAAAGCTCTAATCTAATTAGATCCATAATAGATTTAACTGATTTAAGGTTTAGGTAAGATTAATTCTGAATTCAAACAGCTCTATTTCAGCTTATAGACTGAAAGAGCTTAATATGAGCTTATTAGCTTATTGAGACAATATGACTTAAAATGAGAGTTTAGAAAAAAACTGAATTTCATTAATTGAAAACTGAATTACATTACTTGAAAAAGGAAAATTACATAAAACACGAATTTAAGCTAGACTAAATTACTAAAAATTAGATAAAGAAAAAGACTAAAAAACTAGATGGTGTGTGTGTGAGAAGTGAGGCCTATTTATAGTGCCAAGCTGAAGCTTCTAGGCCCTCTGAGCTCCCATCAATCTCTGCCATCCAATCCATCAATCATTGGGGCTAAATCTTGAGCCGTTAGATCAAGATGTGCACACTTGAGGATTGCCAGCGTGTCATTCCCTTGATGTGACGTTTGTGTTAGTTTTGTGAGTGAGTTTAGCACAAAACCCACCACTATTTGTGCTTCTTTCTTTGATTACGTGGCCTTTGAGCTTGAGCTAGGATAAGTATCCCCTTGATTAGACTAATTTGTCCTTGCATTTGTGCTTGAGCTTCCTTGAATTGACCAACGCACCCTCTAATTTTGATTTGCCCCTTGTTTTACCATTGGGGTGAAAACGGGGGAGACGATGAATAGTAAAAAGGGTTCCCGTCCCTTTTTGACAGTTAAAACTGTTGTAGTATGGGGAGTTTGCACAAGTGGTCCTTGTCTTTCTTTTCTCTCTTTTCAAGTTATAAATAACTTTTGGAAATTGCAAGATTGGCCCTTGTGGATGTTATAAAAGGATTTTAGCTAAGGTTTGGGCTGAGGCTTGGCTTTTCGGGCTTCGGTTTTGTACTCT
>BQNB010049385.1:0-42061 GCA_026074375.1 Tanacetum coccineum
TGAGAGTAAACTTATCAAATACATCATACAGCTTACATTCTCTTTCATGCTTTGTTAAAGATGTACCTTACATCAGTAATTGAACTCTCTCCCATAAATCTTTAGCAACTCTGTGATGATTCACAAGTGAATAGATATCAGCAGGAAGGCCTTGAAGAATGATATTGGTAGCTTTCATATCACAATCAGCTTGAATTTTCTCAGCAATAGATAATTCAACATATTTCTTGATTACACCGTTCTCTTCAACCGTCGGCCAAATGAGAGGACCATGTTCAACTGATTCAAGTATCATTCTTTCGTGCTCTCTATTTTGCATGTATAATTCCATTCGACTTTTTCAAGAATCATACAGGTCTTTGTCCAACATAGGTGGATGGTTGTCAGCACCAAAGAGTATCATATACTCAGCAAGAGTATTCTTTTGTCCAAGTGAGATAATTAAATCCATTTCAATGTGATAAGATTAAGATAATCGTACAGTGATTGGAGGTTGTTATGTTAATGTGAGTATTGATTAATAAAGTTGAGTCTTTTGGAATACACGGGATTTTACAATTCTTGATAAAACCGAGAAATTAAGTTTTCACGGGATTTTACAAATTAAAGAACAACCGTATAATTCAATTAATGAACGTGTATAGTTCTCCCTTGAAACAACGTATAAATCGCCCTTGTAAATGAATGTATAAATCTCCTTAAAAAAACGTATAAATCGCCCTTGTAAAGAAACGTATAAATCGCCTTCACAAAACGTATAAATCGCCCTTGTAAAGAAACGTATAAATCGCCTTCACAAAACGTATAAATCGCTCTTGTAAAGAAAACGTATAATTCGCCTATTGAAAATGACACGTATAAATCGCCTATTGAAAGATACACGTATAAATCGCCTGACCAAATATACGTAGAATTCGCCTATAGGAAACGTATAAATCGCCTGAAAGAAAAATACGTATAATTCGCCTATGTATATAATTCGCCCAACAGTGTTCGAAACTCAAAAATCAAAAATCATAGAAAGACTCACTTTTTGACGTTTTACCCGATTTTTCTTATACTTCTTACCTATCTAAGACTATTAGAACCTTAAAAACACAAACTTTAACATTTTTGACACGAAAAATTTGAAATCAAGATTCTTGGTACAAAACCCTCTTTTTAACCAAAAAGACTCAAAAAGATGATATCTTTTATGGTTTTTGAAAGATTTTCTTGTACTTCTAGTCTATACTAAGATAACTAAGAAAGAAAGTTAAAAGCTTTATGGTTTTTAAACCCTCAAAAAGTGAAAACTTTTTGATGGATTCAAACCAAAACTCACGACTAAAACTAGTAAAACAACGCACACAAAACCTTCACAAACACCCCATGGCTCTTGATACCAATTGTAGAATATCTTAACACATAAATGGAAGGATTCACTTTAGGTTTTAGAGAGGGAAAGAGATGGTTAGATGAACATTTAGAGAGAGAAAGAAAAAGGATAATATTAGCTTAGTAAGAATGTGAGAAATGAACAACCAACACCCTCTCCATGTGTGGAGAGGGTTTATATATGACTTATAATGGCCGGCCATAGACCCTTAGTGGGCTTATCCATGGGCCTTTGGCCTGGTAAGCTTTCTAACTTAACCATACAACTTACTACGAGCTACGACTAACTATATTGGTAGTAACCGGCACTTTTTCGTATTTCTAACAGGAACTTTGTGTTAACAGTGACTTTTGGGAATTTGATGCCATTTCTTTCCAGATCAGTCATTAGTTGAGCAAAACGATTGTAGATTGTCACAAGTGCTTCTCCTAGTTCAGCAACGAATTGATCAAACTCATTATTGAAGCGTGTTTTCTTGTCAACTTTATTTTGCATAGTTTCTCGCATTAATCGTTCAACTCTTTGCCACATAGCTTGTGCAGTTGTGCAAGCATCCACAGAGTTATATATATCATTTAGAATGGAGATTAAAATTAAATTCATTGCTTCAATCTCGGCTTCATAGTGTTTCAAATCATCTCCTCTTAAATCCTCTTCTGTTTGCACCCTTGGTTCTTCAGTTTTAGAAGGAGTGAATTCTTTAAACTCATATGGACCTTCATCAATTGCCTTGTTAAGCCACTTTCTATTTTCTCTCTTTCAATTGAGGTACCTTCTAAAACGACTTGCCCATGGTATATAACTACCTCTTTCAAGCATCGGAGGTCTAGTCTCAGAACCGGCATCAGCAAGAGATTGTTGATGTGTATTAGAGGTCGACATATCTTGTGACTCAAAGATTGGATCTTTGTAGACAAAAAAGAGTTCTATTTGTGATTTTCCAGAAACTTTAATACTTGTCGAGTTTGACATGTGTCACAAATTTGATGTCCAAATTCAGAAGTGAGAAACGTGTCTAGAATGCCTAATTTTGGTAACATTGTTCTCGAACAACACTAATCTCGGACAACACTAATCTTAGTAAACTGAAATTCGGAATGTTTCTCGGACAACACTAAATTCGATATACACACTTTTTGAAAAACTTTTTTAATCAAAATATGATATAACTGTCACGATAAAACCGTAATAATATCAATTTTGATGAAATTTGATCCGTTTTAAGATGTTTCTGAAAATGATTATCACAAATTTAATGAAACCGAAAATGTGATTTTAACACTTTAAATCAAAAAATAACCACAATTTTGATAAAACCGAAAGAGATGATCACTTTCCAATTCACAAATTTGTTTTATAATGTCAAAACGTATCCTTTTGTCCCGTTTAACACAATTTTGATAAAACCGAAATTGTGTCAAAAATGTGTTTTGATATCGAAATTGGTTTTCCTAACACAAATCTTGATAAAACCGAGATATTGTGTATCTATTACAACTGTTATGCTTATTTCCAAAAATGAGATGTATTCCTAATACACAATTTCTGATAAAACCGAAATTTTTTGTAATAGACCAATCTCGGTAACAACTTTCGAGATTGACAAAAAACATCTAAAACACCTTTTTCAATAAAACTGAAAACACGTATAACTATTACAACTCGATCTAACAACAATAAGACTTTTGAAAATGATAAAACTTCGATAAACTCCTTCGTATCAACCAATGATCTTGTCAAATTTGTATATAACGAAAGAAGGATACCAAAATTGCTCACAATAACCAAAACGATCACGTATTATCCATAATTGCTGTCGAAAACGAGTCTAATCGTGATCTAGGATGTCGAAAATGCTCAATAAGCTCAAATGATCATTAGAAAGTACCGAAATCTACCGAATATCATCCTCGTCAAACTCGGTAGCGTAACGAATCACAAAATAAATCACTCTCAATCTCTAATGGCTCTGGTACCACTTGTTAGGTCTCGATTTATCTTGAATCATACGATTTAGGAAGGTTTAGAATAGAGAGAATTAAGAGAGGAAGGCAAGACTTTCACAATTTTCCAAATTTTATAAAAAAGAGAATTGGGAAGGAAAGTGAGTTTGTTACAAGCCTTAACCACCTAACGTTAATTAGGTGGGTGTTTATAGGAGAGGGAGGATAAGCTTCCCTTCCTTTATTTCTTCTAATTTGAAATCTAGTCCTTAATCTTTGGATAATATGCTATTTTTCACTGTAAGCATATTTCTCCTTATTACAAACTACTTTCTACTTCTAAATTAAATTAAAAACATTAATAATGATTAAAACCACATAAAGTATCATAATCGACACTTTTATGATCCTAACAATAGAGCGTGGTTAAACTAGAAATTAGAGGCAATGTCAACTTCGAGATCAAGAGTCAATTCATGCGAGAATTGAGGGAGGACACCTTTTCCGGGAACAAGAATGACGATGCTCATGAGTATGTTGAGCGGGTTTTAGACATTGTCAGTTTGTTTAATATTCCAGGAGTAACACACGACGTAGTCATGCTACGCGTTTTCCCTATCACACTCACTAGAACCGCTAAAAAGTGGGTGGACAAACTATCCCCAAGAACCATCGACTCTTGGGATCTTCTTAAAAAAGCCTTTATCCAAAGGTACTGTCCACCATCCAAGGCCGCTAAACAGCTTGAAGAAATCCGTAACTTCAAGAAAGAAAGTGATGATACATTGCACCAGGCCTGGGAAAGGTACAATGACCTGCTTTACAAATGCCTAACTCACGACATCAATAGCCATCAGAAGGTGAACATCTTCTACAATCGACTAGGCACTATGAATCGCCAATTGCTAGACTCACAGGGGCCAATTCCTTGTATGACACCTGCTCAAGCTTTAAAAGTGGCACAACGGTTCATCTAGCAAGAATGTAGGTAGCAGCAGTAACCCTGAGGGAATCGCTGCCATTGTAAGTAAGCTAAATAGCTTGGGTCGAGACATGAAAAAGCTTAAGGATAATGTGCATGCTATTCAAGTAGGATGCCAAACCTGCGGAGGACCTCATCTCGACAAGGAATTTCCTCTCAATGAGGAAGTGAAAAGTGTGGAAGAAGTGAAGTATGGCGAATTTGGACGCCCTTCCCCTTTCAACAATGGGAATGGTTATAAATACCGTGTAGGTCCACTGGGATACTACACACGTATCGATAATCGCCTATTTTTTGAGAAAAAGGCATAGTTTAGAGGAGCTTATGAACAAACACCTTGAAGAGTCGACACGAAGGAGAGTTGAAATGGAAGAATGGGTAAAGAAACTCCAAGAAAACACAGAGATTAACACATGAAACCAAAGCGCCTGTTTCAATAATCTAGAAATCGAAATCAAGCAGCTAACAAAGGAGTTTCATGCAAAAACTGCTAGTGAAGTACCCAATTCATCGGTTGGCAAATGCAAGGCAGTTTACGCCAACGAGAAGGCACCAATTGACAATACATATTCTAATGAAACTAACGAACTCCACGAAGTATCTTTCATTGCTAATGATGACATACAGGTGGCTCAGGAAGAAGATGATGTGCCATTAAGAGTCTTTCCATGCCAAATACCACCAAAGGAGTTGAATCTAGGAAGTTTTACTCTTCCTTGCACTATTGAAAGTTTAAATTATTATGCTATGACAGACTTAGGTGCAAGCGTTAATGTCATACCCAAATCCATGTTTGAACATTTGAAACTAGCTAACCTTAAGAAAACCGACATGCTAGTTGAATGGCTGATATGACAAAGAGCCCCCTATAGGAATAGTTGAAAATATACTTGTTAAAATTGATGAGTTTTATTCCCATCAAATTTCATAGTTATCGATATGTTAAAAACACGTAATGAAACCATGATTCTTGGTAGACCATTCCTAGCTACCATTCATGTCGAAATCGACGTTTTTAATAAAGAAATTTCTTTAGGAATCGGGGATGACAGGGTTACTTTCGATATGGATAAGAAAATTCATAATTTCACGACGCCTGTAGGAAAGGTTTATATGGTGAATTTAATTCATAATTATGAGCCTCATAACCTCTTGGATGTTAACAGTAATGCATCATCATATGAGTCCCCACAATTTGAGAAGTCTAAAAACCTGCATCATCAAAACAACAATGATAAGTATATGCAGGAACGAAGTAGCAAGAAGGCAAGGATGCGTAAACCTTACGCAAACACCCTAAGCGTGCATTTATGCAAACCTGTTAAGCAAGACTGCAAAGGAATACTCAAGGTATGGCCCACATGTGACCCAACCATGAAGTTATGCAATGGGGGTAGTGAAATCTATGGGGTTGATGAACACGGAGTTTTGAAATATTGGTATTGTTACCTTGATGATGAAAGAAAAAGCATAAAGGGGGGTAGTTTATCATCTTCTGACTTCTTCTTAGTAAGATACGAGAATAGATAAGGCAATCTTTTGATTTGTGATAGTAGGTATGCGGAATGGTGTAGTGAAAATTCTATTCCAGGCACCTCCACTTCGATTTGTACTTCGGTATAAGAAGATTGCAAACCTAGACCAAGGGACTATTCCTTCAAGGAATGGTTATTGATAAAGGTAGGACACACTAACGTAAGTGAACCAGTAAAGAAGGCCTTATTAAAATCATGGCTCTTTGATTGTTTTCAAGAAGAACTAGGAACCAAGGATTCGCGATCAAAGAGTTTTGATGACTACAAGTGGGTGTTCGATTTAGAAATCGATCAATTAGCTAATGAGTATGAATTAGGGATAGGAAATAAAGGACATATGCTTGATGACATATGGGAGTATTGCGAGAAAGTACAGAGGGATAATACATACTGGTGGCACGATCATGGGTTAGAAGAGGATGAAAGACAAGAAATTAGGGTAGACATAGAGGAGTATGATCCACCAAAAGTTCATGTAGAAACTTTTGAAGTAAAAAGATACTCATTTGATAGTGGAAACAGTTTCATTTCTGTTACCAAAGAAAATGATCTGAAAAGAGTTGGACACATGAGGGAAGTTCCGAAGAAAGACGTAGCCTCGTTTTGAGTCTAACTTAAAGACTTGTTAATAAAAAAAGTGATTACCAGGAGACAACCCGTCTTTTATTAATAAATTTCATTCAAATTTTTACATTTAGTTAGTTTTGTATGTTTCTTACTTGGTTTTGCATGTTCTAACAGCAAGGAGATGGAATTCGAGGTCACCTCGACTCGTAATTATATGGTAGAATTGCTGCTGTCTGCAGCAATTACAGCGTAACCATCTCAGTTACGCCGTAACTAGATTTGACCAAAAATTAAAAAAAAGTAGCCACATAGTTACGGCGTAACTTAATTCATGGTTACGCGGTAACTCCTTCCTGAAAACCTTAATTATGTTCGAAACTTTTACAAAACCGTGTATAATTAAATGAACTTTGTGGGTACGCTCTCCGAAAACCCTCACGAGACTTCACTCGTCCACTTAGCCCACCAAGTGGTTTAAAAGGTTTGTTGCATACGCTAAATGCAACCGTGATTCCTAAGAAAGTGAGTTAGTTTTCCTGTATATTTTATTTTAAACGTTTAATGCATGTAGTTTGTTTAGTGATTTCAGGGGATTACGAGTCTGCTCAGGATATGCTTGTCAAGAGTTCGTCTCTAGCCATTATCATTCGAAGTACAAAGCAATGCTCAGGGTTCGTTCTAATTGTACTCTTATTTTTGAATTTTTATTTCTTTAAATGTACAATAGGGACATTGTACAAACCACGTGGGGGGGAGTAAAATTACCACTTGACCTATATTTGCCTTCGATTTCTAGTTTTCTTTGAAAAATTGTGCCAATTTTAAAAAAATTGACATATTTTTCTTACTGAACTAGAATAAATCTTTGCTGAGCACACTATTACCCTTTATTTCAATTGGTGAGGTTAAGCCTGATGATTCCATTCCATCTATTATACAAAAATCCACCAAAATATGAGTGTGATGGTAGTATTGTAGACTTTAGAACTTGACATGTACATCATTTCGAGACCTAATTGATTAGCAGGAATAAGACTGTTCAAGAAGGTAACATTTAGGAATTTACCCCAAAATATAGCTTATATGTTTAATGTTGTGTGCGTTTATCGACTCGTTACACTAACTTGTCGACATCCTGTGTTAAAACCCCTTATTGCACTCATTATTAGTGCAAGATACCCATAGATCACCCTATTGAGCCAA
The DNA here is from genome assembly GCA_026074375.1 of Tanacetum coccineum. NCBI lineage: Eukaryota > Viridiplantae > Streptophyta > Magnoliopsida > Asterales > Asteraceae > Tanacetum > Tanacetum coccineum. Next base: position 7,609 of record BQNB010049385.1, read on the forward strand.
TCCTTGTTTTAACCCAATATATTAAATGTATCGTTACACCATTTCACCTTAGCCAACCCTGTCGTCTATATTTTCTTTGTGTTGAAATCTCTGGCAACTTAAGTCCATGGTTCGGGGGAATGGGTTTGGAAATTTTGCGCGTTCATGGAAGACCTACATTTTTTATCAATGAAGACCCCTCTGTATCATTACTTTCGATATGTTTATCTCAAGTGGGGGATATATATATCGTATTATCATATGCTACAGAGGTAATGTGTAAAAATAAATAAATAAATAAAATAATAATGTGTGAATAAACCTCTATAGCATACTCATGTTGGTTACGTGTTATAAAACCAACATGTTATTCGAGATATGGAGATGGTGCATCTATAAACCATCTGTATGATTTTGAAGGTTGGGCTAGTATGATCTGCTTCATCATTTCAAAGTAGGCACTTCACTATTACATCCGATACTAGCCCATTATTATTGTTGTATGATCATATTTCCACGCATGGACATTTAAACTTATAGATGGACAATAGCCGGTTATGACAACCTTAGATTATTTAGACTATTTGTTTTGTGTTTATTTTTCACCAATTAAATTTGTATCCCATGTCTTATCCTACCCTTCTTAATGATTATGACCTTTAGCCTACTCGAGTTAAGGAGTTGAGCAATCACATGTGTCTCGTTCATGGATTTGGACGAGCATGTGTGGGTTTGTCGCCTTTTTGGATCAGTGGTATCAGAAAGAGTCAATAACATGTCAAACCTGTGTATGTCACCCATGTTGCCTTTAAGAGTTGTTTAGACCCTAATTCTAGCTGGTGCAGATTTGTGTATGTTCCAAGATTATGATAGAATACATGTTATAACAATGCAGTTGAGTGATCATCCCGAAAATAAAACACTTAGACTAGTGAGAGTTGAGTGATTTTGATCCCCTTTTCGTGAGGTGTTCGACTTTGATGTTTTTTAGCACAAGTAAATTATGAATTCATTTCTCTGAGTTAAATTAGGGAAATCTTTTTATAAGTTATTCTAACAGGTCTACTTGAGGGCAAGCAGAAGTCAAGTGGGGGGATATTTGATAACATAAAATAGTTAATACTTTTTAGTATCAAAATCCCTATCAAAATGCTTGTAATTATTGTCTAAATGCTTGAAAATGATACTTAATCACTTCATATTTCGTTTACAGGAAGAACACGAGCACTGAAGCAAGAGACGCCAGATTTGGACGTGGAAAACAAGCAAATGGAGTATGCTCAAGACTAGTTACGGCATAACCACAATTACGTCGTAACCTGCCATGTTGAAGAATGATGACTCATCCTAGTCACAGTTACGGCGTAATTTGGACTATACAGGTACGCCGTAACACATATTAAGCCTATATCGTGGAAGCCCACATCAGCATGGTTACGACAACCCAACACATCAATTACGCCGTAACCAATTCGAAACTTATAAATAGAGCCCTCATTCTGCACATTCGACATCAGCCCTTCCATCAGAGTACCAAGGGGCGACACAAGCCTCCATAGGTCGAAGAATTCCACCACTAGTCCAAGGGAGAAATCACTTTACTTACTTTTTGTATTAATCATTCATAAACACATATTGTAAGAATTATGATGTTTCAATCTAATATCTCTTTCATTGTTTCTTACCGTGTTGTTACTATGAGTAGCTAAGCACTTCTAGTGCTGGCCTAGTTATGAATTTACTAATGTTATGATTGTTTCTTGTTTATTTATCATTTGAATTAGATATCCTTATTGTCTGTCATTGATCCCTAAGTTTTGGTAGTATTGAGGGTGGTTTAGATCCTGTTAGAACTCTTATTAGGCGGACATGTTGAACTTAGGATCAACAGGGTACTAGGATAAGTTGGCATTTATCCCTAGTGCAGGAATTAACCAAATTACCGCCTTTATCACATTAAATACTTAAAAAGCTCAAGAACTCTTCCATAGAGGGTTTATACTCTATTTAGGTTATAGACGAGTCTTTAGGATAGTTGGGGTTTAATCACTACAACTTGGATGCCCTACCTTTGTGACTTTTAGGGAATTGGGATCGCATGAAGTATAGGACAGACTTCAAATGCCAATTAGGGTATGTTGATATTAGAACCACTGATAAAACGATATCTAGACATTGCACTAGTAAACATGTCATAGCATTAGTAATAAAATAACTAGGTTAGTACGCCTTTCTCCCTAACTGTTCTCAATTCAATTATATTTCGCATTTATTTTCCTGTTAAGATTTCAAATCAATTTAAAAACCATTTTCAAACCTGTGACACATTTCAAATTAAAACTAATCCAACTTAGCTCTTGGGACGACCTCAACTTTACCAAGTCCTGCACTACATACAACCGGGTTCTCTGCCCGTTAGTGCGTATGACATCTGATAACGCCCAAATTATACATGTTTTTTGTGGCGTTATTTGTATATATTTTATCATTTCTCGTGAACTTTCGATACTTAATAGATTAAATTTCTTGCAGGTTCACTTGAAGACGTACCGAGGTTAGATACATCAAAATCAAATACTTAAAGAACTCATCATTCAAGAAAAGATCAACAATCAAGCTCTAAGTGTCAAATGTGCGCCGCACTTGCCTTTTGTGTGCCGCACTTACCTTCAAGTCAAAGACAGTCAAAATCGCATTAACTCACCAAGTACGCCGCACAATTTCCTTTGTGCGCCGCACTTCCCACCTGATATGAAGAATTTATGAAGACTTTAATGCTACTGCATTTACACCCTAAGTACGCCGCACATATTCTTTTGTGCGCCACACTTACTCAATAAACTTTTAATACTTATGCATTTAATCACTAAGTGCGCCGCACAATCTTTTGTGTGTGCCGCACTTTCACCCGAATTTCAGTCTATAAATAGAGCCTCAAAATCTCCCATTTTGATATCCACAAACATAAAACATCATCACAAACAACAAACCCTCTCCCACACAAACCTTTCTCTCCAAGCATAAACACCATATCTTTTGGAGATTCAAGATCAAAGAACCAAGAACGAGGAAGAATATCATACTAGTATAATCAAAATAATGAAGTTCGTTATTGAAGCAAATTATGTTATAAACTCCTTAGCCATGAGAGGCTAAATCTCTCATGACTACTCGGTGATGTTATGATAATGAATAAGTGTTTGGTATGATCGTGATCTCTTTAATCTCAAGCTTATGTTGCAATCCTATTATATCTTATCTTGTCCATCTTTGCTTATCAACTTAAATTATATAATCATATCGGTATAGGTCGAAAGACCCGTTATGATCTATGTGGTTTTAAAGATTTGTCTATGGTCTTTATCGTTTGTGTCGAGAAATCCACTTTCGTAAATTGATAAACAAATAAGCTTTGATATACTAGTAACTAGATTATTTGAGTGACACATTTGGTCTAGTTAACTAAATATAAGTCTTGAGTTAATCAAGTTAGTTTGTGAAAACGTTTTCTGACGAGAAATCCTTTTTTTAAATTAAGGTTCCATTTTTGAGGTCATTATCATTTGCATCACTTATAAATTATTTTCAACTATCCGAGTAGTCATCTTTATTATCACTGGTACAACAAAAGTTACTTTCAAAATTGTTAAAGTCTATTTTCTTTCTGATTATTTGAACACTACTCAAATCCCTGTGGACGACCTGGTCTTACCTAAAAAGATTATACTACATACGTGGGTTATACTTTTACCCGTGTGTTTCCCTATAATAAAATTGGTATTTTTAGTAATTATAAATTTAAATCTTTTGAAACACATCAAAGTTTTTGGTGTCGTTGCCGGGGATTTTTAAGCTGTTCTGTAGTCAACTCTGGAAAATTATTTTAACTCCCCTCTTTTTCAAAAATCATCGTACAGTTTTCTGGCAAACTGATCCCAAACAACTTCTCCCTTGGATGCATACACGTGCTTCCAATTCTGAACTTGTTGAACCGTTACCTGAACGTACTCTGAATCGAAGACTTCATCGACGAAACATAAGAGTTCCATTCAATCAAAGAAACAACCTACCTCAAAACCCGAGAATTGTCTACCCGCTAATTCTTAGCATCAACTAGTTCCGTTACTTTCTCATTATCCTGGAAAATATTTATCCCATGGATGATGAACCCATGTGGGCTGCTGACCGTGGTGTCGCTTCGACTCCCGATTCCGCAATCACTATTCCTGAAACCGCAAATGAATTTGCTATTAAAGGTAACCACTTGACTCTTGTCAAAGGAAACCAATTTGATGGTAGAACCAAAAACGATCCCCACAAACACATTCACGAATTCCTCGGAATCTGCGATATGTTAAGTATAGAGATACCGAAAATGAAGCCGTCCGCCTAATGATGTTTCCCCTATCACTCACTGGAGAAGCAAAAACATGGCTGGACGAACTCAATGAAGGAACTATTGAAACTTGGGATGAACTTTGAACCGCTTTCATTAGTCGATTCTTTCCCCTGCTCTTTTCAACCGACTCCTTGGAGAAATCTGAGCTTTTTCTCAAAATGACAACGAATCTCTAACCGATGCTTGGCTTCGTATGAAAGAAATGCTCTGAAACTACCATGGTCACAATCTGTCCAAAGGCAATATTATCAAAATCTTTTTTCATGGTCGAAGCAAGATAACCCAAGAAGTTCTAAATGCCGCGGCCGATGGTATTTTCCTCTATAAAACACCTAATCAAGCTTATCTGCTTCTCGAAGATAAAGTCTTACTCAAGCTCGACTGGGCTAAAAATCAAAAAACCAAATCATCTCTTAATAAAACCTTTGCTTTCGCCGATGAAGGTAGCAGTAACTCTGATACTAACAAAATTATGGCCTGAATGGATGCCATGACCCTGAAAATGGACGCTCAGTACAATAAACTCCAATCCAATGCAAAAAAACAAAACCCGATCTTAATGAAGATGACATACCCATGTCTCGTGAAGAAGAGGCTAAATTCATGCAAACTTTTTGTAAGACTCGTTTTTACAATGATTACCGCGACCGCACTCGAATCGCGATAATTGGCGTTCAAACGAATGAAGTAGTTACAACTGGGACAACTATCGATCCAACACCGATGATAAATCCTATGACCTTCAAAAACAATTTAACGATTTCATGAAATCTCAACAATCAACCAACGCTTTTGTCAAAGAAACATTCATGGATCTTAAAACCCAACTCGAAACCGTTACCAAAAATCATCAAGCCTCTATCTAGAACCTTGAAACTAAGTTTGACAGACTTGCTGACAAGCAATCTGGTCGATCATCTGGATCTCTTCCAAGTAACACTCAACCAAATCTAAAAGGACACAATTCCAAAGCCTACCAACCACCACACTCTCCTAATGAGCATGTGAATGCCGTGTTCACAAGAAGTGGTAAATCCTATAACCCACCAATTAACCGAAATGAACAACAAGACAATTCTGAAACCCCTGTCAATTTTGATAGTGATGATAAAGACGAACCTACACCACAACCAAAAACTCAAGATCCCAAACCAGTCAAAGAAACTCCATTACCCAAACTGCACAAACCAAAAATCCCATATCCTCAACGTCTAAGGAAAGAAAAAATGGAAGCCTAATACGGAAAATTTCTCGACATAATCCGTGCCGTTCGAATCAATGTACCTCTTATCGATGTCTCAGCTGGAATGCCTAATTATGGAAAATTTCTCAAGGAACTAATAAGCAACAAACACAAAATCGAACAAATTTCTGCCGCTTTCTTAAGCGATGAAAGTTCAATAATGATCCAAAATAAAGTTCCACCCAAACTTGGAGACCCCGGAAGTTTCCTTATTCCATGTAATTTCAACAAAACTTTCTCATGTAATGCTTTAGCCGGCATAGGTGCTAGCATTAACCTTATGTCGTATTCGTTATATGCCAAACTATCTCTTGAAACTCTTAAACCTACCAAAATAAGCGTGAGATTAGCCTACAGATCATTCCAATATCCTGTTGGAATAGCTGAGAATATACTCGTTGAAGTTGGTAAATTTACCTTTCCTGCCGATTTTGTTATTCTCGAAATGGAAGAAGATAGCAAAGTTCCTCTCATCTTGGGACGACCATTTATTCACACCGCTGATGCAGTTATTCGAGTTAAACAGAAACAACTCAATCTTGGAGTTGGAACTGAACGAATGATATTCAATATCGATTCTGCGATGAAACACTCTTATTCGAACGATGATACATGTTTCAGTATCGATGTTATTGATGAAATCTTAGAAGAAGACTTCAATGCTCTTCAAGATAAAGGTAGTAAAATCCTCCATTCCATCGAAGGAACCCTTCTCGAAGAAGAAATCTTTGCTGAATTCGACGAATTCATGGCAATGACTGCCGATGAAAACTCTAACTCTAAATCGGATACCAAAGAACATCCATTCGAGAAAATCACCATCAATACAGACTATAAAATCAAAACATCTCTCGAAGAACCTCTTACGGATCTTAAACTAAAACCCCTTCCTGATAATCTGGAATATGTATTCCTGGAAGAACCATATTTTCTTCATGTTATCATATCATCTTAGCTTTCTAAAGAAAAGAAAAACAAACTTGTATCCGTCCTTAAAAAGCACAAGGAAGCATTTGCTTGGAAAACAACAAACATTCCTGGTATTTGCCCATCATTCTGTAAACACAAGATACAACTTCTGGATGACAAGAAACCTGTTGTCCAAAAACATAAAAGATTAAATCCAAACATGCAAGAAGTTGTTAAGAAAGAAATCATGAAACTCTTGGATACCGGTATTATTTATCCAATTGCTGATAGTCCTTGGGTTAGTCCTATTTACTGTGTACCAAAGAAAGGTGGCATTACAGTTGTCACCAACGAAAATGATGAACTTGTTCTAACAAGAACCGTTACGGGTTCGCGAGTATGCATCGATTATCGTAAACTCAATGAAGCAACCGCAAAAGATCATTTCCCTTTACCATTTATGGATCAAATGTTAGAAAGACTCGCAGGAAATAAATATTTATGTTTCCTGGATGGTTTTTCTGGATATTTTCAAATTCCTATCGATCCTAATGATTAAGAAAAAACAACATTCACTTGTCCTTTCGGAACATACACTTAAAGGCGAATGCCTTTCGGGCTATGTAATACCCCAACTACATTCCAAAGGTGCATGTTGGCAATCTTTCACGATATGATCGAAGAATCAGTCGAAGAATTCATGGACGATTTCTCCGTCTTCGGGAACTCTTTCAAAACATGCCTAAACAACCTCGATAAATGCTCCAACGTTGTAAAAATGCTCATCTTGTCCTTAATTAGGAAAAATGTCACTTCATGGTCAAAGAAGGAATTGTGCTTGGACACAAAGTGTCCAGTGCAGGACTTGAAGTTGACAAACCAAAAATCGACGTAATCTCAAAATTTCCACCCCCTACTAATATTAAAGGTATAAGAAGTTTTCTAGGACATGCTGGTTTTTACTGACGTTTCATTAAAGATTTCTTGAAAAACGCACGACCTCTTACTAAACTGCTTGAAAAAGATACTCCATTTGAATTTGATGATGAATGTCAAAAAGCATTTGAATTATTGAAGGAGAAACTCACATGTGCTCCTGTAATCGTAAGCCCCAATTGGAATCTTCCATTTGAACTTATGTGTGATGCAAGTGATTTCGCAGTAGGAGTCGTTTTAGGACAAAAAGATTGTAAAAACTTTCACCCAATCTAATTCTCAAGCAAAACCCTTAATCCATCTCAACAAAAATACACCGTAACAAAAAAAAGAACTTATGGTTGTAGTCTTTGCATTTGACAAATTCAGATCCTATCTTATTCTCTCAAAAACAATTATTCACACCGATCATTCAGCTCTAAGGAACTTATTCAAGAAACAAGATGCTAAACCACGCCTTATTCGATGGATTCTACTTCCGCAAGAATTCGACATAGAAATAAATGACATAAAAGGAACAGAGAATGTTGCAGCCAATCACTTATCCTGAATCAAAAATGACGAAATAAGCAATGATAGTGAAGTCGATGATAACTTTCCCGGAGAAACTCTTATGGAAATCAATACCAAAGATGAACCTTGGTTCGCAGACTTTGCAAACTATTTGGTCGGTGATATTATACCAAAAGGAATGACGTACCAACAAAAGAATAATTTTTCTCTGACCTCAAACACTACTTTTAGGAAGAACCTTACCTTTCCAAAGTATGTTCTGATGGTATGATCCGACGCTGTATATCTGGACCAGAAACTCAAACCATTTTAGATCAATGTCACCACGGACCCACCGGTGGACATTATAGACTAAACACAACTGCTAAAAAGGTCATAGATTTAGGATTTTACTGGCCAACAATCATCAAAGAAGCTCGCTCTAGTTCGCCTTTGCGAAGCATGCCAAAAGACAGGAAATATATTGAAACGTAATGAGATGCCCTTAAAAACATTCAAGTATGTGAAATTTTTAACATATGGGGTATTGACTTTATCGGACCATTCTCGACATCATATAAGTTCAAATACATTCTTGTCGCTATTGATTACGTATCTGAATGGGTCGAAGCTCAGGCTTTACCAACCAATGATGCCCGAGTAGTTGTCACCTTCCTAAAGAAACTATTCTGTCGTTTCAGAATGCCCAAAACTCTAATCAACGACAGAGGTACTCACTTCTACAACAAAATAATGGAAAGAACCATGAAAAGATATGGAGTTAACCATCGTTTCTCCACATCATATCATCCTCAAACCAGTGGTCAAGTTGAAAACACAAACATAGCTCTTAAAAGAATTCTTGAGAAAACTGTTAAAGACAATCCTGCTATTTGGTCAAGAAAACTTGATGATGCTATGTGGGCTTTTTGCGCTGCCTACAAAACACCTACCGGTACTACACCCTACAAACTAATATATGGAAAGAACTGCCACTTACCATTTGAAATTGAACACTGTGCATACTGGGCTCTAAAGAATTGTAACCCAGATCTAATCGCCGCTAGTGAGAAAAGAATGTTTTAGTTACACGAGTTAGATGAACTTAGACATCAAGCATATGACAACTCACGTCTATACAAGGCAAGAACCAAAGTCTGGCACGACAGAAAGTTAAGAATAAGAAAAGAATTTAAACAAGGAAACAAAGTCCTGCTATTTCACTCAAAGTACAAATTTAAACAATAGAAACTCAGATCTCGATGGTTAGGACCTTACGTAGTGAAACATCAATATCCATCCGGATATGTCAAACTTTATGGAAAAGACGAAAAGACGTTCATAGTCAATGGCCATCGACTTAAACTATATCATGAAGAAGATAATGACCCAAGGGAAGCAGTAACTCCCTTTTTCCCAAAAGAATGACTCCCGAAGTACAAGTCTAGCTAAAGACTCTCTTAAAAATTAAGCGCTTCTCGGGAGGCAACCCGTGCTTCACTTAAGTGTGGAGGAGTCCCTCCTCTATTCTTACACTAATATCCTTAATTTATTTTTCTAAAAAAAACAACAAAAATATTTTCTTTTTGTGTGCTTTTGTTTACTTTTATGTAGGTACTTTAGCTTAAAGATATGGAAAATTATGAAGTATGCTCAAGAATAGCTCTCTCGCAGCTATACATTTCCCTATGCCTCGGGAAGTACCGTTTTCCCTTAATTTTCCCTATTTTATCTCTATTATCAGTTATCACATTGAGAGCAATGTTCAACTTAAGTGTGGAGGGGAGCCAAATAGGAAAAATTAATCATATCCCTCCATGTTTGCCCTGCCAATTTTTTTTCTGATATTTAAAAAAATCAAAATATATATATGCTTTCAAAGTATAAAAATGCTCTTAGTAAGGCAAATCTAACCGGATTGACATTTTAGCTAGCATAACCTACTCCACTAAATTGTGAGAATTATAAAGCCTTAAGAATATTCGGGTATCCACCTTTGATACCCAAGATAATTGATGCCTTTAGCTTGTTCGAGTTAAGGTTTGAATGCAGTCATATGTATCTATTCCATTGTTATGGATGTGTATATGTGGTTTTGTCGCCTTTTCTGGAACATTGGTATTGGTTGATAATTATATTTGAGTGAGCCGGTAATTTAGAAGCTCCAGAACTTGTGCTTAATCATCATTTACCAAACCAGAGCCTAATCGTATGTAATGAATTCCGCAAGGTCCTGTTCTTACAAGCACTCCCTTTAGTGCTAAGTTGCCAAAATACCTAAGTTGAATGAAGAAGTTATGTGCCAAGCCTTAATTTTGGTATATATATATATGTATATATGTATATATGTATATATATGTATATATGTATATATATGTATATATGTATATATATGTATATATGTATATATATGTATATATGTATATATATGTATATATGTATATATATATATATATATAAGGTGGGGTTATAATAAAAAGATTGTTATAATAAAAAGGGTAGGAGAAGATTTCAACCATTGGAGATTTGTAAGATCAAAAACGCAAAGTGACGTTATTGTAAATAAAGCAAACTTGAAGGGCAAATCTATAACAATGTAATTTACACACAACTACCCCCTTCTCTAACCCAGGCTAAGATTTCCAGACCTAAACCATTTATTCTTTTCATTCTCTCTCTAGAATTTCACTCTCTTTCTCTCTAACAATTCATAAATCCACATCTACGTTAGATATTAGAAAAAGACTCGGTCACCCCTTGTATTTTACCGTTTATTGTTGCTCGTAGTTAAGTAGTTAATGTATAACATTAAGTAACGGGCCGGGTATTAAACCCAACATGTAAGCCCACTACTAAGGCCTTATGGTCGGTTTTGGTTGTCACTATATAAGCCTCTTCCATGACATTGAAGAGGTGGGTTAGTCATTTACATAATACAAGTTCATTTTCTCTCACTAGAAAGTTCTCTCTCACTTTCTCTCTCTAGAACTTGTCTAATCCACTAGTCATTCAATTGTGTTAAGATTTCTAATATCCTACAATTGGTATCAGAGCACATGGGATGATTAGCTAGACTGTGTGTGCGTTTTCTTGGTTAATTTTGATCAAAACTTTGGTTTTTGAAGGTTTATAGTCTTGTTCTTGGTTTTCTTTGATCTTGACATTTGGTGATGTTAAGTTCCATGAGTTTTATAGTTGCTACAGCCTTCTAGTACCAAGTTGTGCAAAAGAAACCAGGCAAAAACGTTCAAAAGGGTGATTTTTAGGTGTTTTTAGGTGAAAAACCAAATTTTTCATTCCAGCGAGTTAGGTTACTGTTCGAAGATCTTCTTAGCGAGTTAGGTTACTGTACTGGCGAGTTGTCAGTATAGTACACTGTGTGTCAGAAAGTACTGTGTCAGCGAGTTGTCGTCTTGTGCATGTAGCGAGTTAGGCAGCGAGTTAACCCTTCTTGCAGGTAGCGAGTTGAAGTCTAGCGAGTTGAAGACTAGCGAGTACAGGTTTTTGAAGATCTTTATACCGGCGAGTTATGAACAGGAACTATGTCAGTTTAATTTCTTGATAGCGAGTTGTCAACTCTCTTCCAGCGAGTTACGTATAGCGAGTTACGGGTTAATTAAAGACAGTTGTCTAGCGACTTGTGAACAGAACCCTGTCCATTTTATTTTTTGATAGCGAGTTGACAACTCTTTTCCAGCGAGTTGAATCTAGCGAGTTACAGGTTAATTGAAGATAATTTCTACTACTTGAGAAAACAAGAATAAAACACGGTCATATTGAATTCTTGATAGCGAGTTGTCAAGTCTCTTCCAGCGAGTTAAGTCTAGCGAGTTACAGGCTAATTAAAGACAATTTTCTAGCGACTTGTGAACAGGAACTCTGTCCATTTTGATTCTTGATAGCGAGTTGTCAAGTCTCTTCCAGAGAGTTACAAGGCAGCGAGTTGTTGGATTTTTGACAATTTGACTAAATATCTTCAAATTGACTAATTTCAGACCTGTAATCCTAACAAACTTGAACAACAATTTACTATTTCATATAATCAATCACCACTTTTAACATACAATCACTAATCATTGTTCGATCAACTTAATTATTTCATAATCAATTACGATGGCTAATCTTTTAGAAGACATCCAATGTGCCGGTTCTGATACCCGACCACCTATGCTTGATAGGACTGACTTTGCATCATGGCAACAACGCATTCATCTGTATTGTCGAGGTAAAGATAATGGTTTAAATATCCTAAAGTTGATTGATGAAGGACCATTTTAGATGGGAACTTTTCGGGAAACACTTGCTGAAGGTACTGAAGGTGCCCTACATCTAGGTCCAGAATGACCTCGAGTCTATTCTGATCTCTCACCCGAAGATAAGGAAAGGTACAACGCTGACATTTGGGCAACAAACATCCTACTTTAAGGGTTGCCAAAAGATATCTACTCTCTTATCAATCATTACACTGATGCAAAGGACATATAGGATAATGTGAAGATGCTCCTGGATGGTTCAGAATTAACCAAAGAAGACCGAGAATCACAACTGTATGATGACTTTGAACACTTCCGTCAGAACAAAGGAGAAACCATTTACAACTACTATGTCCAGTTTGCCAAACTCATCAATGACATGTGGAACATCAAGATGACCATGTCCAGAATGCAGCTGAACTTAAAGTTTGGACAACATGTTGCTTGCCCTGAATGGTGGTCGATTTGTAACAGCATGAAACTGAAATAGAGGATTGAGGACTCCATCTAATGATCAGTTATTATCTTATCTGAAAGCAACACGAGGCACAAACTAACAATGCCATTAGAAAAAATGATGTTGGTTTAATTCCACTCACGAACTACCAAAAACAAAATAACACACTGTGGATCCGCTTGCTTTGATGTCTAATGTCTCACACCAACAGTACTATTCATAATCATCTACAACTCTACCTTCCACGTATGTTCCACCACACTTTGCTGACAACACTCAACTTGATTCGGGACTCTCTCCATCAGACAACTTAATTAACAATTTAACCAACACACTTGCCTTACTCACCCAATCATACAAAACGTACCTTCCTCAAACAAACAATCAACTCAGAACTTCATCTAACCTAAAGAATCAAGCCACAGTTCAAGACGGCAAGGTTGTTGTTTAGAATGTCCATGGTCAATAGAATAGAGGATAAGGGAATAATGCACGGGGTGCAAGTGCAGCTGGTTATGGGGGAGCTCATAACAGAGTTGGGAATGCAAATCCAGGTCAAGCAAGGCAGGTTAAGTGCTACAATTGCAACGGTATAGGCCACATAGCAAGGAACTGCACTCAACCCAAGCGTCCACAGAACTCTGAATACTTTAAAGACAAGATGTTGCTAATGCAAGCTTAGGAGAACGGGGTGGCATTGGATGAAGAGCAGTTATTGTTTATTGCAGGTGGACAAGACAACGCCATTGATGAAGATGTGGATGAGCAACCTGTTCAGGACTTAGCACTCAATGTGGATAATGTGTTTCAAGCTGATGACTGTGATGCTTTTGATTCTGATGTTGATGAGGCTCCCACGACACAGACTATGTTCATGGCTAATCTATCATCCGCAGATCCTGTTTATGATGAAGTTGGTCCGTCTTATGATTCGGACATTCTATCTGAGGTACACGACCATGATCACTATCAGGATGCTATTTGTGAACATCATGAAGAACACGAGATGCATGACGATGTACAACCAAACTACGTTGTTGATTCACATGCTAATTATACGAGTGATAGTAATATGATTCTGTATGATCAGTATGTAAAGGACAACGCAGTGCCAGTTGTACAAAGTAATGTATCTTCTGTTCCAAATGATGCATACATGATGATATTTAATGATATGCATGAACCGCATGCCCAATCTGTCTCTGACACAACACGAAACACAGTAGTTGATAATTCATTAACTGCTGAACTTGCAACATATAAGGAACAAGTTGAACTGTATGAAAGACAGGCTAAGTTTGAATTAACAGAAAGAGAACAAAAGATTAATGAACAATTAAGGATAGTTATGGTTGATCGTAATCGTAAGGAAGAAAATTTGAAAAAGGAACTTCATTCTGTAAAACTGCAACTTACCTCTACCATTAACCACAACAAGTCAATGGTAGAAGAAGTTACGTCTTTGAAAAATGATTTTAAATAGAAAGAAAATAAATACCTTGAAAAAAATTTAGACACGAAAGCTTTAAAAGAAAGGTCGAGGATAAATTATACAAACAAGACCAGTCTCTTCAAACAGTTCACATGTTGTGTAAACCAAAGCCCTATTATGATGAACAGAATAAGGTAGCTATTGGCTACAAGAATCCCTAATGCCTCACCCGTGCAAAGCAAGTTCAGCCTACTCTATATAATGGTCATGAAATTATTAAAACTAATCATGTCCCGGCCATAGTGCACAATTCAGAGGATACCCTAGAGATAGCTGAAATCACTAGGAAGAAAATAAATGACAAAATGAAAGACCCAAAGTGTGTGAAAAAGAAAGTTAAGATTGCACCACATGATTACTCGAAAGAGAATTATTTAACGACTTTCACACCACATAAACAATTAACCCCCGAGCATATATTTTGGTCCAAGGATCTCATCAAGATGAAAGCAGAAGCTCTCAAAGAGCAAACCACAGCTTCATGACCAATCAAAGCATTGATGATGTATCCTCCAAATACACATGCAACGCTTGTCCCCAGGGTGCTTCCAACAAAAAGTCAAGTGAAAATTAATATTTTTGCACTTATGACACATGGAACATCTAGAGGGTGATTAGGAGTAGCTATGGGATGTGTTGGATAGGCTAGAAGCTAGCAAGAACATGGTGGAAACACCATGTGCATGCTGCGGCTGAAATGAGCCAACAAGGTGCTCACATGGCTTCATTTGAGACCAAGCAAATGTTATAGCAGGTGCATAAGCTATTTAGGAGGCCAAGGAGCTTTGTCATTGAGGTGCTTTCACATGGGTGGAGGTTTAAATGGGTTAAAATAAGCTAGAAATGGGTCGCGGGTCATTATGGGTTCGATTAGGGTTTTCTTGAGTTTTCAAGCTTGTATTTCGTGTAAGCTTGATTAGGAATGTTTGGTTACTGGATTCTAGGACATATATTAAGGATTATAACCAAGAGTTGGTAAGTGGTTTGAGTATAAATTGGTTTGAAAAATGAGTAAATAAGCCGCGGGTCAAAAATTAGGGCACGAATATGGTTCATTAGGGTTTTCCCTAGCTTATATATTCATAGTACATTGCTAGAGAAATTGATAGATTATGGGGAGGTTTAAAAGCTCATTATCATGATTTACAATTGCACTTGAATAATTTGTTGGTGGTTAAATGGTTAAAACGAGTAAAACAAGTGGCGAAATGATCCATTTATGTATGTTTAGGGGAGGTTAGTCTTGGATTCATTTTGTGTGATAATAGGAGATACTGGATGGCGTGTAAATGAAGGATTGACGATATTATTAGTGATACTGAGTTTGAACGACCAGAGAGATAGCGTCACGAACTTATTTGAGAGCGAGATGGTTTTGAGTGATTTAGAGTGCAGAGGATAAAAACCGAGACTCGACGTGGTCATTATATTTATCGATTTAGTACTTTCGGGTTTACTAGGAGGTTTCTGAGACGTGTTTGAAATATAGGGTTTGAAGTGTAAAAAATGTGTATGAAAGGCTTATGGAGTGGAATTAATTAAGGGATATCTCTACATTGTCATAAATAACTGTAAGTTGTCATTGCACAAGAAGTTAGATTAGTGACAAGGAAAAAAAAACTAGAGGTAAAACGGCTATTTTGGATGTTATGCTTAATGACTTGTACGTTGTGCTTTAAAAACTTGTACGTTAACCTTGAGGAGATTTATATCTCAAATGAGATGTTAATTACACTTGTACACATCATGCTATTATCGAATAGACTTGTACAATTCACTTTAGAGTATTAAAATCCCTTCATGGAATTTAGGGTTAGAGTATAACGATCAACGTTTTAAAGCCCGTTTGAGATATAACGTAGTGAATGGTACATTATATGAAATAATGTACTTATCGTAATAAGAGATATGATTGATTAATTGACCTGACATAGTTACAAGAAGTATGCATTCGGTCAATATATGAAGACATGGGGGAAGGAGGGGGGGTGAGGGGTGATGGCCATAGATAAGTTTGCGAGCCGTCACTTAGTATGTAAGTTACATTGACAATAATGAACAGATAACAGAATACTTGATAATACAAACTAATGTAATAAAGCGAAAAATTTCCCCGTACAATTGTGATAATAGAAAAATAGGTTTTGTATTTAATGAAAATTCTTAGGTTGTTATATTACAGGCCAAGTCTAACTCTTTATCTAAAGGTTGTTCTACTTTAGCTTGTTCGACTATTTCCTGAAGAATATCAGCTTGTTTTCAAGTACATAAACTAAGGAAAAACTTATTGAGATTTAGGGGTCAAAGGTTCTAAATCTAGCTTGAAAATTCCTGGAACAATAGTGCTGGCAGATGGTATTTGTGTAGCAATATCAACAATCTCTTTTCCTTTTATTTTTCGTAAATCATTTTTCAATGATGTTATCACAAAAACCTTATCTTGAATTTGAGTTTTTAAATCCTCATTCTCTGCAGATTTTAAGTTTAGTTTATCAATTAAAGAGCCACTTTGTTCTTTAGAATGAACACGTTTCTTTTTAATTGAGTCAAACTGCTCTTTAAAAACCTGTTTAACATGATTAATTTCATTACAAAGACGCTCATTTTCCTAAAGCAATTTTGCCACAATATTCTCTAGTTTCACATTTTTTGTTTCTATTTCACAATAATCATACTTGACATTCTCATCCTTGGAATTTTCTCTCATTGATTTAATCATGTCCTTCAACTTACAAATGGTACTGTCTTTGTCTTGAAGTTGAGCTTTCAAATCATTATTTTCAAAAAATTCTGGAATTTCAAGAGCATTTTGATTATCACAAAATTCACGTTTTTGAAAAATTTCTTGATTGAGTTGTATTGAGCAAAGAAATACAATGTTTTTCAAGTTGTGAGTGACGTTTCAAAAGATCATTAAACGCATTTTGTGATTTCAAAAGCTCAGCCTCAATATTACAAGATTCTTTTCTATTTCCATCCATATTCACAGTTTCACCAATCAACGACATAGAATTCATCACTAGTTAAAAGAACATCTTGAGACATGATTTGTTGTAAGAGTCGATCATTTTCCAAAAGTAATTCTTTTTTTAGCAATTTCCAAAAATTGTTTGTCGACTAAAGACTGTTGAACAGCAACATCCATTTGGTCAAAAATTGTCCTTACTTCCATTATTTCATTTAAAAGATCTCTATCAAACACATTGAAGATGTATTATAAAGATTTTAGAAATGGAATAATTTCATTATTAAATACAGCTTTAGTATGTTCAAACCCCCATTCACCTTCTGTACGAGCATTAGGTGTAGTCCTTATCTTCACCACATTGTCAAACTTGGCAAGGTGGAATTTAAGCTTTTTAAGGCTTTCATTCACCAAGCTTATCTTAGGAAGTTCCATAGGAGCTTCGATTTTGACAGGTAATGCATCAGAAGGTTTACTGGTAGGATCGGACATACGCAACCAGAAGGCTTGTTTAGCCGACAATTCTTGTTGTGGAGTAAAACATTTCCTAAAATCGTCAGTTAGTCTATTTAATTTTTCATAATCAATAGGTTTATGAGAAATGTTTTTATTAATAACCTCTGGATCCTTTTGATTTTTCAGACATTTTTGATCGACTCTCTTCTTCCAAAATCAATGTTTCTTCATCATCAATCACAGGCATAGCAACATGTTTATCAGACATAACAATACCATCATACAAGGTTGGTTTAATCCGCTGAGCTTTCTTAAGGTGAAACGGATTTTGATAACCTAGAGCTTGTTTATGTATATTATCATAGAAAGCTTGTGGCTTAGTTAACATGTGCACTGTTTGAGCAGATTGACCCACTTTAAAAAGAATATTATCAAGTTCCTTTATCTTCTTTTCCAAATCAATTTCGTTTTCCATATATTTATCTTCCTTTTCTTTGGATTCATTTTTGAAAACCGTGAATGTTTGTAATAAACATTCCTTTTCTTTGATTTGTTTTGAAAGATTTTGCTCAAGTGAGTCAACTTGTTCTTTCAGTGCAAGCTTCTCCCTAATCATATCATCCATTTGAGAATCAATCATCTTTTCACGACTACTTAAATCGATATTAAGGCGTTGTTCAAATGTTTTGACTCGTTCTTTATATCTCTCTAGCTCAGCGGTTACAGATTCATTATTCTGTTCCTTATTAGCCTTTTCCCAATTATTTACATGATTAATCATTTGTTCCGACATTTGTTCTATCACAGATAAAATCATTGAATCTTGTTGTGCCTGCAAATGAGTATCTTGAACATTTTCCTGTTGTGTTTCTTGCAAATATTGAGAGTACGAAATGATATTGCTATCACTATGTATCTTATTATCTGTAAAATCCACAACTGGTGTTTGTTCAAAATCCTGCATTGCATGCACACTTTGATTTTCCATATCATTAAGATAGGTGTCAGAAGGAGGTACCTCTGAGATAACATCAGAACCATAGTTGGAAATGTTGGCCATGAGAACCGCTTGTGCATTCGAGATATCATCACAATCAGAATCATAAGTATCAAGATCCTCAGTCTGGAAAGCAGCATTGTTTGGACTGATTGTCTGAACAGCTTGACCATCTGGAACCCTTGGATCTGTAAGAAATGCGAGTTGCTCTTCATCCAAAATTTGTCCAGCTTCCTGAGGTTTAGCTAACATTTCTTTCTCCTTATACCATGATGCATTCCTTGGTCGCTTAGGCTGAGTGCATTGTCAATCCATATGCCCTTCACCTTGACAGTTGTAGCATTTAACAACCCTTGTCTGTCCGCTTGCATTGTTTCCCCCAGAGCTAGTACCATTACTCTTATACCCAGTACCAGAATAACTTTGACATTGTCTCTCCTGTACTTATTGCACTATGACTCTACCATCTTGAATAGTGGCTTGGTTTCTTGGATTTGAGGAAGTTCTGAGTTGATTATTGGTTGAGGGGAACCTTGAGGAAGCTAAAGCTATTAGAAAAGCCATTGCTTTATTGAGAAGCAATTGGATCATCCCCTGGAGAGAATACATGAACAACAAAACCTGAGTCCACAAGAGGTGACTCAGTCATTGTGTAGAAACTTGAGGTGATTGATAAGTAATTTGTGGAACGGATGAGGTTTGATGATTCATTTAAGACTGATATGGATATGATGGTTGAACTGATGAATGCTTTAATTAAGGTTGTGAAGGATAAGTTGATGAATAATGTTGAATGGGATGAATTAATGCATACTGAGATGGTGAAAACTGTTGTTGAATCTGAGGATTGTTGTATGAAGACTGATAAGTGCTGAAGTGAGGTGGTGTCATCTGCTGATTTAATACAAATGCAAGTGGATCTTGATTGCGTTCATGCAGAAGACGGACTTCATTTGCATGGAGTTCGTGTTGTTCAAGATATGTATGAAGCTGATCAAAGTTGGTAGTATGCAAATCCTTTACGAGCTTGACATCAGTCCTAAATTTGCTCCATTCTGGTGGAAGACTGTTTAAGAACTTTGTATTCACTTGAAATTGCTCAATTTTCATGTTGTAGATGTTTATATCATTAATCAGCTGAGTGAATCTCAAATAATACTTGTGAAATGTTTCCCCCTTAATGTGAGTGAACTTATCAAATGCATCATACCGCTTACATTCTCTCTCTTGCTTAGTCAAAGAAGTACCTTGCATCAGTTATTAAACTCTCTCCCATAAATCTTTAGCAACTCTATGATGATTCACTAGTGAATAGATATCAGCAGGTATACCTTAAAGAATAATATTGGTAGCTTTCATATCACAATCAGCTTGAATTTTCTCAACAGCAGATAATTCAGCATATTTCTTAGTTCTGATCACTCCATTCTCTTCCACAGGAGGCTAAATTAGTAGACCATTTTCAACTGATTCAAGTATCATTCTCCCATGCTCTTTATTTTGCATGTAAAGTTCTATTCGACTTTTCCAAGAATCATACAAGTCCTTGTCCAACATCGGTGGATGATTATCAGCACCGGAGAGAATCATATACTTCGCAAGAGTATTCTTTTATCCAAGTGGAATGATTGAATCCATTTTAATGTGAAAAGATTAAATGATCGTACAGTGATTGTAGGTTGTTGTGATAACGTGAGGTTTGATTAATGAAGTTGAGTCTTATGCAATACACGGGATTTTACAATTCTCGATAAAACTGGGAAATCAAGCTTTCAAGGGATTTTACAAATCAAAGAACAACCATATAATTCACAATGAAAGTGTATAGTTTTCCCAAGTAAAGCGTATAAATCACCCAAGCAAATTATGTATAAATCTCCTTAAAAACAATGTATAAATCTCCCTTGGAAATAAACACGTATAATTTGCCTTTGTATAAATCGCCCTTGCAAAAGATTACGTATAAATCGCCTGTTGAACAAATACGTATAAATCGCCTGTTGAGCAAATACGTATAAATCGCCTGTGGAGCAAATACGTATAAATCGCCTGTGGGATACACGTATACTTCGCCTGACCAAATACAACGTATAATTCGCCTATAGGAAACGTATAAATCGCCCAATACACTTCAAAACTTAAAAATCAAAAATCTTAAAAAGACTCACTTTTTGACGTTTTTACTTGATTTTTCTTATACTTCTTACCTATCTAAGACTAGTAAAACCTTAAAAACACAAACTTTAACGTTTTTGACACGAAATATTTGAAATTAAGATTCTTGGTACAAAACCCTTTTTCTAACCAAAAAGACTCAAAAAGATGAAGTTTTTGATGGTTTTTCAAAGAATTTCTTGTACTTCTAGCCTAAACAAAGATAAATAAATAAGAAAGGTTAAAGCTTTATGGTTTTTAAACCCTTAAAAAGTGAAAACTTTTTGAATGGATTCGAACCAAAATAACGATCAAAAAGAGTAGAAAAACGCACACAAAACCTTCACAAATACCTCATGGCTCTTGATACCAATTGTAGAATATCTTAAACATATAATGGATGGATTTGAATGGAGTTTAGAGAGAGAAATATGTGGTTGGATGAACACTTAGAGAGAGAAACAAAGAATAAAATCTTAGATTAAGTGTGTGTGAAACAAATGAACAAGCAACACCCTTTCCATGTGTGGAGAGGGTATACATACTTTTAGCTTAACCGGCCATGGGCTTGTGTCATGGGCTTACTATGTATCTTTGGCCCGGTTAGCTTGCTAACATAATATATGCTTAATCTATGAGCTACGACTATCTATATTGGTAGTGACTGATACTTTTTTGTATTTCTAACAACCATTTGTATTTTAATGAGATGTCAAATGTCTATGACGTTCAAGCTCTTCGTTTAGCTATGATTGGGAACGTGTTGACAAATGAATCTAGGATCTTGGCCAGGGAATTCTCCAACCTTAAGGATGAGGTTATTGTTTTAAATAGTAAATAGATGAGCTATAAACATGAACTTGAGAAGCTAGAGGAATTGTTTCATGCTCAAAACAACCAGGATATGGAAGGTAGTCAAGTTGTTAAAGATTTAAGGTCAGAGTCTGCAAGGTTATTAGAGGAGTTTGTTATGTTGAGGTATGTGCCAAGATCCTCAGAAGATTCTCAGAAATCCTTGGCTAAGGAGGTTGATAGGTTGCGTCCCTCCGTTGAGAAGGTTGAGCTCCTTCGCTAGGAGTGCAGCAGCTTTACGAAATAGAAAAATGATTGGTTGTCCATAGAGGTTGGTCTTCGCAATGAGCAAGATGCCTTGTCTTATAGGTTGAAAGTTGCTTACTTGGAACGGGTTGACCTTGTTAAAGACATCCTTCCCCTCGCTATCAAGAAATTTATGGCATTTGATCATTTCAATCTTACCATGGTCGATCTTCAGCAAAAAGCCATTATTTTTTGAGTTCAGGCCTTAAATGATGTTCGTGATTTAGGGGATTCCTTGGATTTGAAGGACATTGCTGATTATGATCCTCATGCTCAGAAAAACTTTGACGAAGATGGTAAAGCGTTCTCTAAGGTGGAGTTTCCTTATATTTCCATGCTTGTGGAGAGGGTTGGGCAGAGTCTTGGTGAACTTGCCGATATGCCAATTCAGTTCCTCATTCCTGATGTTATCCTGTTTAATTTTGTGAAGCTTTATTATCCTTGCCTTGTGTGGCGTTTGAACAATTTTGCGCACTTGGTTTGTGCTTCTGAACAATTTTCCTTTGTTACTATCTTAGGTGTTTATACGCCCTTATGTACTTGATTTTCTATAGTTCTAGGTGTATGTATACCCTTGGTGCTTTTTATTTTTGAATGTCACTAGGTGGTTGTGCGTCTCTGTTGCGTATTAAGACAATTTAATCTTAACTTTGTTCCTGAGTAGTTTATTAACTTTAGACTTTCATGCTTTCCTTATGCATTTATGTCTTTGGAAATTTTGTAGCTCTTGTTTCGAAGAGTCTTTAGTTATTTTCGTGACCCTTAGACCTAATTTCTTACATATTCTTTAACCGATGTCTTTTGTTTTCCTTACCTTGGGGCTTTATGGAGGGTAGATAATCCTCCTTGCCCTTTTGGTTTGTAAATGTAGACTTTCGTTTCATGACACTTAATACATTTTGTGGCGATTGAAAGTGCTTTCTCATTTCATCACTAAGGCTTATAGCCATCATGGTTACCTTCTTGGAGGTCTTTGATAAAGAAAAAAAATAGGAATAAAAACATTAAATAGATAAGTGTAGAGTTTTATGCTCCCGTGGGCTACTTTGTCTTACATGTAGTATTTTTAAAGGTTGACTCCTTTCTAGGTTCTTCGTATGATTCTTCCTTCTAGTGTTGACAGGGTGTATGCTCCTTTCCCATCAGCTTCGATTACTTTGTACATCCTATGTTGGACCCATTTTTCTGATGTATTCAATCTTACTTGCGTTGTTGAGTCGGAGGACATAGTCTTCGAGTATATACACTGAACGTCGTACTTTTTGTTGTAATACATTTCATGTTTCTTTTTGTATGCTGCTTCTCTTATTGTTGTCACCTCCATCCCTTCTTCAAGGAGATCTAAGTTCATTCTTAGGTCTTTCTCATTTTGTGACAAATTTATTTTTTGCGTTCTTCTTGTTGATACGCAGACTTCGACTGGTAACACGGCTTTCGTCCCATAGGTTAGACTAAAAGGAGTTTCTCAATTGCTTCACTTTGGACTCGTTTTATGAGCCCATAAGACCTGCGGGAGTTCATCTACCCATCCTTTATGTGTCTCTTTTCCATTCGTTGGATTATTTCTTTATTTGTGACTTTTGTCAATCCATTCCCTTGGGGTGGTATACGGATGTTAATGCTTGTTTAATCTTAAGTCATTCGCAAAACTAGGGAAATACTCCTTCTTCGAACTGCTTACCATTGTCCGACACTATCATTTGTGGAAGCCCGAATCTGAATACTATATGCTCCCATACAGATCTTTCCACATGCTTCCTAGTTATATTGGCCAAAGGCTTTGTTTCTACCCATCTTGTGAAATAGTCAATTGTTAATATCAAGAATTTTATTTTTCCTAGAGCTTTTGGTAATGGGCCTACTATGTCGATGCCCTATTGTATGAATGGCCATGCTGCAGTGTCCGAGGTCATATCTAGCTTTGGTAGCCTTGTGACCGGAGAGTGTACTTGAAACGTATCGCACCTTTAAATGATTTATACTGCGTCCTTGTGCATCGACGACAAGTAGTATCCTAGTGTTGTTATTTTCGCTACTATGGATCTTGGGCCAGCGTATAATCCGCAAGATCCCTGATGGACTTCTAGGATTACGCGTGTTGCTTGCTTGGGTCCTACGCATCTTAACCATGGGGTAAGAAA
Organism: Tanacetum coccineum; assembly: GCA_026074375.1. Classification (NCBI taxonomy): domain Eukaryota; kingdom Viridiplantae; phylum Streptophyta; class Magnoliopsida; order Asterales; family Asteraceae; genus Tanacetum; species Tanacetum coccineum. The sequence goes on from BQNB010049385.1 coordinate 31,580, forward strand.
AGATCTTATGTATAATGTTTCGTCAATGATCCGATAGTTCGGAGCCTTATCTCTGATTTTTCTTGTTGATTTTTTGTTGGTGGGAAAGATTTCCCTTATAAGGTAGTCCATGATGGGTGTCATCCAACTGTCTTCCTCTACCGTGACGATATGAGCTACTTGTTTTTCATAGATTAACTTGTTTGCCAATTTTTCAACCAGGACTTTCTTTGTCAAGTGTGCGAATGTTGGAGAAGCTATCTTGCTCAGTGCATCGGCCTTCTTGTTCTGATTTCTCCTCATGTATTTAACTTTGAATTGTCGAAAGCTTTTTAGTAACTCTATTGTTTTTTGAAAGTGGTGATGTTTAGCTTCATAAGTTCCGTTGACCTAGTTGGCTACTAGTTGGGAATCAACAAGCATAGTTATTTATTCTATTTTCATTTCTTTTGCTATTTTGAGGCCTGTGATTACCGCTTTGTATTCAGCCTTACTATTTGTTTCTTCTAACTTGAACTTCAGAGAATAAGTAAATTTGATACCCTCTGGACTGACTATCATTAAGACAGCTCCAAAGCCGTCTTGGCTTGAGGCTCCGTTGATGTATAACTTCCACCATGAATTCTTTGTTTTTTCTTCAATATCTCGAGACTCTCTTCTTCTTATCCTTCTTAAATTCCGCTAAGAAATCTGCAAGGACTTGTGCTTTAACTGCGTTTCTCGGCTTGTATTCTATTTCGTATTCTCTAAGCTTGATGGCCCATCTTGCCACCCTCCTTGAATTTTCAGGTTTCATTAACATGAGCCTTATTGGCTTGTTTGTTAAGAGCGTGACCTTGTGTGCTTGGAAATATCTTTTAAGTCTCATGGCCGGCCGTAAATTAGATGCGGAGTGCTAGCTTTCCATCTTGGTAATGTAGTTCTGCGTGGCTAGGGCATGGATAACCCGTGCCGATCATGGGACATCACTGTATGGTGGCACTCTTTGAGGCGTGCCACTAGGTAGCGAGATCGAAGAGAATAATACAGGGTAGGGTCGGTCGACGGCTGCTGTTGCGTGGGGTTATTATCGATTGAGTCATCTTGGGCAGCGCGGGTCTGAGGATGTGGCAGTATGTATCGTGGAATGGGCGTCAACGAGACTCTAGATGAGAAAAGCATCTCACCATATCTGTATATCTCACTTAAGACGTGGGCTAGTATGTCTCTCCGACATGCGTCCATTGGGGTCCACACTCCTATGAACAGGATACGCGCTTCGGATGTACTACTGAAGTTGCAACAGAACCAAGGCGTTGTATCGCCTTAAGGGTGCGGGCGGAAGTAAGCGCCCCACGTCTGGCCGGGCGCATAGTTAAAATGTGGAGCCCTTTGTGCACTTTAGGCCAAAAATCTGTTCAAGGCTGCGAGTTTGCCGTTTAGGCTTTGTACGTCCTTGGTAGTTCTTGGTTGCTTTAAGTTGGTCAATGCTTGCACTTTTGCTGGATTATCTTTGATTCCTTGCTTTAATACTAAGTGTCCCAGAAACTGGCCTTCTTCTATCCCAAAAGAGCACTTTTTTTGTTAAGCTTCATGTTGATTGTTCGCAGCGTATCAAGTAATTCCTTGATATCTAGTAGCATATCCTTTTAGTCCATGATTTTAATCACCATACCATCCACGTAGGCTTCCATATTCCTTTCGATTTAGCTTGCGAAGACTTTGTCGACTAATCTTTTGTAAGTATGAATGGCATATTTTTAGAGCAGAAGACTCCTTTTGGAGTGTGGAATGATGTCTTGTGTTCATATTCCTTCGCCATTAGTATTTGGTGGTAGACCTTATAGGCATTCAGGAAGCATTTGATCCTAAAGTCCAAAGGGGAGTCTACTTTTCAATCAATCTCAGGTAAGGAATAACAGTCTTTTGGACAGGCTTTGTAAATGATTATAAAATCGACGCACATTCTCCAAGCTCCTTTGCCTTTTTCACCATAACAGGGTTTGCCACCAATGTTTGGTATCTTGTTTCGCAAAGGATTCCGGCCTTTACCAACTCTTCTACTTCTTTGGAGGCTGCGGCGCTTCGATCGAAAGCCATTCCCCATTTCTTTTATTGTACCGGGGTTATCTTTTTACCTTCGTTTAATTTGTGTTCGGTGACCAACGTCTCCTCTCCTATTTTTATTACCTTGGGTATTCCTGCCAAATAGGAGTACTTCCACATGAACACGTCCACGTTGTCTCTTTGTAGCTTTATCAGTTGTTTCTTAAATTGCATTGGGAGCTGTCTTCGGATTACCACTGTTTGTTCAGGATATTTTGGATTGATTACTACCTTTTCTTGAGGACTAACGCATTCAGACATGATAGCCCTTGGGCCCACTTTTGACTGGTATAATACTGCTGAGTGCCTTGTAGAAGGTATCGTTCCTAGTTCTGCCATGGCCGTTCTTCCCGAAATCATATTTTGTGGAGAATCAGAGCGTACAATTAGGAACATGGTCTGTTCATTTTTTTGGTGCAGTGCCTCTCCTATCGTTATTCCAAGATTGATTTCGCCCAGTGGGTTGACTTGTTCGCCAAAAAATCCTGAGAGCTTGGTGTATATGTCCTTCCTACTTTCTCTTACTTCCTTTTGGAGCCTCAAGAAACAGTGTGTTCATATATTATGTTGCAAGCTTCACCTCCGTCTAAGAGAACCCTTCTTACTTGTCTTCACAACTCATATCATCAGGATTGGTTCCTCTTTCTCTACTGTGACATGCTCCCCTTTAACGGTTGGTGCTTGCCACTTTTCCATCTGAGTCTCAACCAACCAACTTATTATCAAATGAACAAAACATAGCAACACCTAACGCGACCATGCGACAACGCGACAGAAACACTCAACACTACAACCACACACACAACACCCACTACCCCGCCACCCCACCACACCCCAGTACCCACAGAAGAAATAAACACACAAACAAACAATAAACCTCGACAAACACAACCAAAACACAGACCGCCACAGTACCCTCCCACAACCAAAAACAAGTCACTTACGACACGCTACTAAAACACTCCCCCACCACTCCACAACAACAACACCATAATATCCTCCTCAGAAACCACCGCCCCCCCCATTCTAACATAACAAAATAAATACCATTCCCCAACCACAACAAAATAATGTCCTTCCCCAACATACTCATCCTTCCAAATATGAGCTCCATCAACAATGTGGAACACACTCTAACTGTTGCAAGCTTCACCTCCGTCTAAGAGAACCCTTCTTACTTGTCTTCACAACTCATATCATCAGGATTGGTTCCTCTTTCTCTACTGTGACATGCTCCCCTTTAACGGTTGGTGCTTGCCACTTTTCCATCTGAGTCTCTGTCTGTTTCGCCCTTCCTTTTGTGATCCCTTACAATAAGTGAGCGAAATTTCCAGATGTCACACCCCCAAACGGGGCCTAGTCGGAAACACGTTTCTGGGGCGTGACGTCATAATACACATCACACAAGGTACAAAGAACGACCTCTATGGGTACGTTTAAAATCCAACATCGTTGCATTGATTAAAATAGTTAAAGTTTTACATAGGCCCAACAATAATATGCGAAAGCGAATAAAAAGTTTTAAAGTTTGATAACGATGCTAACATAGTTAATAATAATTCTTGAAAATCGGTCCAATGCAAGGCAACACCAACAAGCAAGCAAAGACATCCATAGCTAAGCACCTGAGAAAAACATGCTAAAACGGTCAACATAAAGTTGAGTGAATTCATAGGTTTGAATTTAATATTAAAAGTGGACCACAAGTTCACAGTACGCACGTGACAGTTATAGGAGATACAACTTCACATAAATCATTTACGTTTGCGCTAAGCTCATGACATCGAAGCTCAATTTAAAAGGAAGCATTTTATATTCCAAATAGAATTACTCGCCCTAAAGGTATCTGACCAAGATCACCTATTGACAATCCGACATGGTATATATCCGTTTGTTCGGGACCTCCGAATCTAGTAAGCGCTACTTACCCGGATAGGGATAATTACTCCCAATAGATCTATTTACAACATTCGCGCTTACTTAACCAGTACGGTCGGTTAAGCAATTGACGGTTCATGATAATTCGGGCATTAGTGGTCTATTCGCTACTTAGGCAACACGTAATCAGGAAAAGGAAAAGGTAAAGTAACTGTGTCCATAGTTTGAAAACAAGCAATGTTTCTCACCCCAAAATAGTAAGGTAAAAGTAGTAAAACGTGGGGCTATGAACTCACCTTAGCTAGATGAGCAAATGATAATCACGCAAGAAAAAAGATGATATAGAAATCTAGCCGCGACCTAGAATAATAACGTGTCTTAGAAATACGAAAAGCATGCTAAGAATTGCACAATATGTTCATCACCAAAAGACATCCATGTGTGTTTGCTTTAGTTTGATTATCAAATCATGACGAAGTAAAATCATATAGTTTTTCATTAAGTTTCGGTGTTTAACCAAAAATTACTATTTTTAGAAAGTTTCTATTTTAGGAAAGTTTTTAGTTTCAAAACGTTAATACCGTCCCTTATATTTGTTAAGTTTTCATATTTTCAAAACGCAGTAACTAGCCTTAATCGCTTAACTTATATGCCCGTTTCGCTAAATTTCTACCAAACTTACTATTTTTAGTAACTTTTTTTCCTAAAATATGTTAACGACGTCTTTAAATGATATTAATCAATATATATGTGTTACTATATGTTTCGCTAGTGTTTAGAAAGTCCAAAAATGTCCGAAAGTGTTCGAAAACTCATTTTACTATTCACATCAGCACACTATTCATTCGGTTTTGTCGAAAAATGTTTCAAGTTTCATTTGGCTATAACTTGGTCGATTTAAGTCCGATTTTAATGTGTGATATATGAAAAACTTTCTATTCGAAACAAGCTCTTCAAAAACTATTTTTACGCCTAATAAAAATATTTTTAGGTCGACCAAAACCTCAAAACCATTTTGGAACAGCAACATCATTTTTCGTAAACGCTTCCAAAAATCACACAAAACTTCACAATAGTGCTTAGTCTAGCCTAATCTCTATTCACAACTAATCCACAACAAAACCACACCTAAATCTAACCTAATCCCTTTATTTCTATTGTTGCAACTCTCATTCAACTCTCATCTCACCAAGAACATAATATTAAACTAGTGAAACAAAGTAGCATTATTATTTATGAAATCTTGTTTTATACTTTTTCAAAAATAATTAAAACACAACATGTGGATGTATGGATCTTGAACATATATGAAAGAATAAATAAACCACAAAGAAGATTCAAGATACTTATAAGAATAAAGAACAAGTAGAGAAATCACAAGATCTATACCCCAAAATAATAGATCTATAAAACCCAATAACAAATCTTGAAACCCTAACTTAGATCTTGAAGAAAAACCTTTAAATCAAAGAACCAATACTTCAAAACACCTTAGATGTTCTTAGAAATGAACCTAGAATGAGTGGATCTTGCAAGAAATCAAAGATATGAAAACCCTAGATGGGGTGTTTGTTGGTCGTGAGCTAGGGAGCAAAAGGAAGGGAAGAGAGAAATTTTTTAAAGACTATGTGAAAGAATGAAACCCTAAAGTATGAAATGCTTAGTATTTATAGGACAAGAGGGGGTCTAGGGTTTCATGGTTTATTGTAACTAGTGACCAACACACACCAAAGGTGTGTGTACACCTTTGCTCGGCCGAACCCCAACCACAAGGACCATAGGGTTCAAATTTTTGGATCATGGTTCATATTTGATGCATAAGCTTAGTCAAATGAGGTCAAATGAAGTCAAAATATGTAAGAATCACATGATCTTGTCTAACTTGAGAAAATGTGCATAAGAAGGTCCCTCTCATGTGTCACTTTCATGCACACATGCATGGGATTTTCAAAAGATGCTCTTGTATTTAATTTCAAAGCTCATGGTTTATTTGGTTTGGGGTTTAGGCGTCCAATATATAGCAAGAGAAGAGGGTGAACGAAATTTTTGACTTATGAATACGAGATGGACGATAACTAAAGTTTACACGAAAAGATTTCGACTTCTTCTAGGGTTCCGTTAGGTCAAAAACGCGAAAAAAGCAATTTAAACGTTAAAGCATAAAAATAAATACCAGGAGTGATCGTAAACTACGAAACACTTAGAAAATATAAAATAACTTATATAATATCTAAACTAATCAAAATCCATTGTCAGAACGCATCCGATGACATTTTTCAGATTTACGCGGGTTAACTCCCCGGTAAACTGTCAGATTTAAACGTAACGTATAAAAATCAAAAATAATGATCGGAAAAGTTTAAAATATTGACCTGAAATTTTCGAGGTGTGACACCAGATCTGACAACTTCCTCTATTTGGTCCTTTGGTTCTCTGCATGCATTTGTATCGTGACCATTGTTGGGATTTATTGATTTGATGATACAAAAGGATCAAGATCGACATCATGAAATTCTAGAAGATGGAGGATTCTAGAAGACTTGCTTAATAAGATAAAGATCAAGATTAGGAAAGATTTAGTTTCCTAATACAATTAGGTTTCCTTTGTAAGTCTAGATGGACTCTATATATTAAGAGATCCTTAAACATTGTTTATGTGTGTTTTTAATCATGTTTTAGGAAAACACCAACGATCTCACCATTTGAGATCGTTCTCATTTGTACGATCTAAATAAGATCGTTTTAGCCCTAAGGTCAAGGTGTCTTTGATCCCTGTTACAGTTAGGTAACACATTCTATCATGATCAAATAGAATTGGGGCTTATGTGAATGTAAACCTTGTTAACAACATTGTCTTTGTTTAAATTCCGCTGCACAACAACAGCCTTTGTTATTTTTATATATTATAGATCCTAGATGAGTTCTAAATGATCTTCACAATTGGTATCAGAGCCAAGTGGCTTATGATCTAGGATCTACAAGGTTTTACAATCGAAGAAAGAAGATTTTGTATTCAAAGAAACCTAAAAAATTCGATTTGGGTTTCTATTTTTGTTACTTTCTGCACTGATGTGGTAAAAAGGGGATATCTCATTCGTTAACCGTTGGATCTTAATGAAATTTTTATAGAATGTTATTTACTCATAAAGACATATTCTCACCGGAGGGATCTTCAATCTAAGGTTTTAATTAAAAGATATAAATTTTTAAAATCTGCTGCAGAAAAGTTGAAGTTGGGATGGTTTTACTTCTCTTTCATCATTGTTTTTAATAGTGTTCTTGTTATTGTTATTGAAAGTTTTTCTTTGAACACTTGGATATTAAAGAGAATGTATTAAGGAATGAAGAGGATAAAGATGTTTGTGAAAATTAAGGTTTTAATTCTTAAATCATTTTTTTTGGAAACCCTAATTTCTAAAAACCTCAAAAGTTGATGATGAATATGAAGTGTAATCACAGTAAAGGTGATATGTAAGTGGAAGCTAAGAGTTCGAGTTCAGGTTCTTGTGGAAAGTTTATTGAAGTGGTTATCATGTTAATACTGATTGGAAGTTACTACTGCTTCATACATGGTTACTACTGCTCTACAACAGTTAATACTGCTACACTAAGTTAATGCTACTAATGGAAAGTTAATACTGCTAGTTAGTAGTTAATACTGCTAGTGTATTTTTACTACTGCTTAACCATTAGTGCTGCTCTTCATGGATGGTACTACATGGTATTCGTTACTACTGTTGGTTAGTTATTCGTACATTTCTTATAGTAGATTCTATTACTTTTGGTCATGAGATGATTAACATATTGGTTTCAGGAGAAGAATATGATAAAGTGTTTAACCATTTGGATATGTTAAATGCACCATTTGAGGGGAAGGTTTTCACTTGTGGAAAACAAGTTAAACCTTATGTAAGAATATTACTACTGCTAAGTCATTATTACTACTGCTAGTTTAAGTTTGGGTTAGAAGATTAATATATGGTTTGTAGTTGTAAATATCAAAGTTGCATATGTTCATAGTCCCCTAATGGATAATGAAAAAAATGGGAAGATGTTATAGAGATGATATGATATGATTTGCAACTTATTAAGTGTGGTGGCATGGCATGGAACAAGAATTAAAGGCTTCATTGTGTTGAAGAAGTATCAACAAGTTCATGGAGATCTTAAGTAAAGGGGAAGATTAGAATCTGTTTTATTCATGGAAGATCAGATTTGAAGATGTACAAGATGTTTAAGTGCTTAAGTTGAAGACAAAACTTATTATTCAATAGAGGAAGATTCCTAAAGATTAAGCTACTATGGATCATCTTGGAATTAGTTTAACTGTTTGTTTTGTCATCATCAAATAGGGGAAGATTGTTGAGATTTATTGATTTGATGATACAAAAAGATCAAGATCGACATTATGGAATTCTAGAAGATGGAGGATTCTAGAAGACTTGCTTAAAAAGATAAAGATCAAGATTAGGAAAGATTTAGTTTCCTAATACAATTAGGTTTCCTTTGTAAGTCTAGATGGACTCTATATATTAAGAGATCCCTATACATTGTTTGTGTGTGTTTTTAATCATGTTTTAGGAAAACACCAACGATCTCACCACTTGAGATCGTTCTCCTTTGTACGATCTAAATGAGATCGTTTTAGCCCTAAGGTCAAGGTGTCTTTGATCCCTGTTACAGTTAGGTAACACGTTCTATCATGATCAAATAGAATTGGGGCTTATGTGAATGTAAACCTTGTTAATAACATTGTCTTTGTTTAAATTCCGCTGCGCAACAACAACCTTTATTATTTTTATATATTATAGATCCTAGATGAGTTCTAAACGATCTTCACAATAATCTTGATGGAATTCATAGTAGTTAGAAGTATATCTTGGTTTTGGTTACCATTTTTGGAGGTTTAACGAACGTCTTGCCCACCTTTTCTGAGATAAGGATTTCCCTAATACACTTCGTAAGGTTCTACAAAATCCCATGATTGGGCTCCTTATAAGGGCTAAATTTGTCTCGTTATTAGCCATATTATTTTTCCCGAAGCCTTCCCATAGTCTCCATTTCTGGCTTTTGTTTATGTGGTTATTATCCATAGAGGTTATCGGTCTTCCTTCGAAGGCCGTTTCTTCTGCTTGTAGCCATGCATACGTCTTTTCCATAAGACTATCGTAGCTTTCTAGATGCTCCGTTGATATGAACTTTACTAGCAATTTGATCTTTCCTCCATGTACGAAGCTTGCTGTTCTTTGATCTTCATTGAGTCTTGTAATTTGAGTTTTTTCATCAGTGTAACGGGTTATAAATGCTCGGACACTCTCCCCTTCTCTCCTTCTTATACCGTGCACCACCAAGTGAGTTTTGGTTTGTCTCTTCTGTTGATTAAAATGTGTTTGGAACCTCCTTTTTAGGTCCTCATAACTGGTTACTACTCCTGTCTGTAGGTCGTTCCACCAAACTCTTTCCGCATCCGTTAAAACGTACACGAACATGTCACACGTTACTGGCATTGCTCATTTTTCCAGCCTCGTCGCCCCTTCAAAAACATGCAAGAAATTATTCGGGTCTCTTTTTTCGTCATAATATCTGATGTGGGGCTAAACCTTGAGGCCATCGGGGAATTGGTCCTCTTTTATCCATTTTACCAGTGGAGATGGGCTAAAAGTATCATTCAAGTGCCCTCTCCCTGAATCATCTTGCCACAGCAAACCTTGTCTGTACCCGTTTTCCATTGGGTATACGTTTGAGAGAGGATATAACGTTACTAGATGATAACTTGGGTTTGTAAAGTGTGGACGATATGAGCAATTATGTGTCTGCAAACCTGCTAGTGTGTATAATTTATTCGGAGGATACATGACTGGTGAGATTCACACTATAAATATATATAATATATAATAAAATATAAAATATATATATAAGTCTAAAAATCAACAAGAGCAATGATACCGAGAAGTAGTATAGAATGTTCCCGGGTCGTTTATCCCCAACGAGGCTGGAATAGAAAATCGATACAATCGAAGATTTGAGTTTGAAGGAAGGAATTAGTTTGGGAAGTTGAAAAAGTCAAATTAGATAATAACGAACTAAAACGTTTAAGAAAAACCTAGAAATTATGAAATTAAACTAGAAAACGAGGGCCCGAATCCCGAACAAAAGGGGGAAAAACCTAAAATCTTTAAAAATAACCCTACGAAAGATTTTTCACTTCTAAACTACTCTAGGGGACAAATAACAAAGAATGAAAAAGACTAGACCGAAAACGGAGTTCGTTTGACCCAAAAACGGGTCAAGACAAAAAACGGCACCCGGACCGTGCTTTAAAAAGTAAAAAGTTGTAAAAATGACCCTACGAAATTTTTTATATTTTTCCTACAAACTAGATGACAAAAGAAAATTTTCTAAAAAAAACAAAATATTTTTTTGATAATTTTTGTATTTTTTATGAATTAATTAAATTTTTGACTAAATTAAATTATAAAAAATAACAAATGATTACGAAAAATTCTGAAAAATTTACAAAAAATACTAGACTTTATAAGA